>QANU01013918.1:36948-138082 GCA_003254905.1 Nissolia schottii
CATTTAGGCGTCAAACGCATCAATGTGGCCCCACACTACAATGCTTCTAAGCATGCAATCGCGAAAATAACGTGATTTTGAGTTTTATGATGCGTGATAACCAAAAAAAAAAAAAAATGTCCGCGTACACCAAAAAATATACACTATATATATATATTCTATATTTATATATATAAAATTTATATTTTAATGTTTATAATGTTTGTGCATTTAATTAAGTATAATTTAGAACATCATTTATAAGTTTGTAATGTTTGTGCATTTATGAGAATAAAGTTTGTGCATTATTAATGGTTTATGTATGTGTGTACAAAATTGGGTGTACATGTAGCATTTTTAAAAAAAAATATTATGTAAATTAAGATTAGTGTATAAATAATATTTTTTTTATATTGACAATGGATTAACTAAATCTTTACTTTTTATTGATTAAGTTAATCTATTGATGGGTTATTAATAGATTTTGAAAATTTACATGTTTTAGGGTGTTAATTATTTTTAAAAGAAGCATTTCCGGCTGTCCGCCATCATGAGGCAAAAAGATTTGGTCATTTGTTTGACTCGGTCTCAAAGCACCTTGCTTAGTTGGCTAGCGACAAAGCATTACATGTGGTAGTACTGTCCGTGTTTTAAAGATTCTAACGTTGCATGTATGGAATTGATTTGTTTATGAGAATTATTCCTTTTACATTTCCTGGCAGGTATTTCTTAATGGTATTTTACCCTATTGTAAGTTATTGACATCATTAATCAAATTCTAGTGTGACCGTAAAAACTTGTTTAATTTAATCAGAAATCTCTAATTTGAGTCCTCGCTTTACTGCCTAAGAGGTCCGTCGGCCAAAAAGCCTTCCCCGGCTTGAAAAGAATTACCACTTCCTATAAGAGGATGCCTGTGGCCTCTGCCAAAATCAAAAATCAAAACCCAGTGTGGGATCATTCATTCATGTGATAAACTCAAGTTGTGGAAAAGGGTCAACCATCGAAGCTGGGAAGGACGTGCTTTTTTGTTGCTTTGTGAACTGCTGTTTCCTTACATGAATTGAATAACAAACATTAAGACATCATATTATGTCAGGACTAATCTTTGCAAAAATACGGCTATTTCTTCAGCAATTAGTTGTTTCTTACAAGATTCGATTAAGCACTGTATATACAAATGAATGTCCTAGTCATTGATATGCCCACTATTTACTAATGGGAAATTGTATATGTACTTGGTTTTACTCACACCCATGGAGTGGTGGGAAAAGATAAAACAAAAAACCTAAAACAAAAAGCTTCAGATGTCTTTTTACCATTGATGGAATAAGTAGTGACAATATGTTATCTCGCAAGAGCTTCCAAGTATTGAACATAACTTGTCAAACTAAAAGCGGATACATTAATTTACCTAAACAGTGGAATCCCGTACAAATTACAAACGTACGAAACATGTTCATTAGAAGAACTATGAAACAGCTTGCACATAATTTACAGCACATAAAAGCGCTTTACCTTCTCCTAATACGGTTACAAATTAACAGAAAGAGGTCATCTGTCATGCCTTCAACGAGGGCTTCAATTTTGGAACCTTGAAGTGGGAAGAAAACAGTTTCGGAGTCCCAGAGGTTAGGACAACTGGCTCTTCTTTCCTCTTACGGCTTGTATTTCCCTGCACATCAAGATTCAATAAAAGGAACACAGAAAATAAGGAACACATTCATTTCTTAATTTAATAAAATCATTATATATCTAAACTTTCATCCGCCAAAGCTAGGCTCAACATTGCATTTCACTCCTATGAGGTGAATATACATAGCAAGGACAAGGAATCATTAAAAGAACAACTATACCTTTCCAGATAAATTTGCAGGAGCAGACCGAGCAGGGACATCAGGAGTAGATTTTTCTTTTTTCACAGTGACATCTCTTCTCCTGCCACTCTTACTGGTTCCCGGGTCAGAAGTTTTTGTTACTTCCGTGCAACGGCTTAAAATAGGTGTAACTTGGTCTTTTCTGGACTTTCTTAAAGATTCCAACTCCGCTGATAGCCGTGAAATTTCCTGGTTTAGTCTTTCTGTCTCAGTCTCCATATTAGCCACTTTACTTACTAGCTGCGAAATAGTACTATCCTTTTTATTATTTTCTGACTTCAATTGCTCCTCGCTGGAAATAAGTGTTACTATCTTCTCA
This sequence comes from Nissolia schottii, assembly GCA_003254905.1. NCBI lineage: Eukaryota > Viridiplantae > Streptophyta > Magnoliopsida > Fabales > Fabaceae > Nissolia > Nissolia schottii. Next base: position 39,124 of record QANU01013918.1, read on the forward strand.
TTTGCCCTTTCTACTTCAGCTTGTTTAGCCCTTAATTTATCAGAGTAGTCTTTCTCCATGATATTATATTGATTCCATACAAATTTCTTTTCTGCCAAGAGCGCTGATACCTCAGAACCTTTTTCCAAAGCAAGCTTCTCACGTTCTTCTTTTAACCTTCTCAATTCATCTTCAATTTCAGTATTGTTTCCTCTCTTCCTCTTGCCAGTACCCTTCAATACTGTTCCTTGGTCCTGTTATACAATTGACTGCTCAGCAAAATGATATGCATACAAATATAAGAAGATTAAAGAAATATGCAATGCTGACAGTGAACAACGTACTTCTCCATTAGAGGATTGACGAGAAAGGATTTCAAACCAAGCTTTAAAATCCCCCAACTCATCCTCCGTTTGCTCTGCAGTTAAAATAAGTCAAGAATTGTGGTTAGAATAATTTCAAATTGATAAGTAGTTCAAAACCTTGCCTTTCAAAGACTAACAAAATTTCCACCCAGACAAACAAAAGTGAGAAACACATCTATTTATAACTAATAACAACTTAACATAAAACCTCACTCCGAAGAAAGCTAGGAGTTATCCATCACCCATGGGAATAGAATCAAGGACCTTTACAAAGTCACAAACAGTCATGTACTTAACCATTTACATCAACCCTGACAGTCATGTGCCACATAAAGTCACTCTTTACACTGAGAAAAGCACATGATCCAAAATCTAGAAGTGTATGCTCATAAAGTAGGTTCACTTAATAGAATAATTATCCAGGACCATTCCAGGATGGATAGGAAAATTTTCACCTTTAAGCCAAGTCTTATTACAGTCTCACCAACCACATAAGCTTACTCACATGCAAGAATTATAAGTTTAACTATGCTCCTATGCAAATAATCCAAATATGGGGTTCAATGGCAGGCATGACTAAGCTCCTCTACTANACCTTCAGCATCCCCTTCATCTACACAACAATTACAAACAAATCAACTCAACTTTTTCACAAAAAAAGAAAAAAAAAATCCCTTTTTATCTTGTGTGAGACACCGAAACCCTAAATGAGAAAATCTTTCACGCATACCTGGGCGATCTGGTCTTTGTGAAGGCGAATGTCGGAGACCCACGCTTCGTGCTGCATACGCAAACGATCTTCGACAAACTTGTGCTGCATCGCCACGGATTGAAGCTGGTTCTGCTGTTTGCGAATCATCTGGACCAAGAGGTTGAAGATGTTCCCCCAATTTCGTCGCTCCGAATCGGAGGAAGCGGCGTTCGGAGGAGATTTCTTTGATCTACTTCTAGTCTCGGGCATTGTTACAGAAACAGATTATAGAGAGGAAATCAGAATAAAGAAGAAGAAGAAGAAGACGATGAAGATTTTTGTTTTCAGAGTTCAGAAGAATCGAACTGTGAAAGAAGCAGAGATTTTTGGATAACGGGGTTTCCAACGGTCATATTTTGGCGTCAGCGAGAATGCGAAGAGTGAAAGAGAGAGAGGGCTTTCAAAATAATGCATCTCTTTCATTTTGCTTTTACATTTCTTTGGTGGGCCCTAAAGACTTGGATCTACGCCGGTAGGCTTTTGGTTGGGCCCAATGGACCACTTTTGGGCTTTTGCAAAGCCCAAAGCGGAGTTAAAATAATTTTGCAATGTATACCATACAAACGCGACCAAATATTATTTTTCCTGTCTGTATAATTCATAATTTCACATTTGAAGTTAACTTTTATTGACGCCATCGAAATAAATTATTTAGACTGCAAATTTTCTTTTTTATAAAACTAAGTTTGCCAAATTAGATTCATGGTAAAACAAATAAACGCTTAAAAAATAAAAACTCCAGTTGCACTACTCACTGGTCAATTACATTTACGTATTTTCTTTTCAAGGGAACCTTCCTACAAAAAGATTATTACTTTTGTCATTCTACTATATTATCGCTTATCCCATCTTTGTTGCCATGTTAAAACTCTTAATAAATTTTACATATTATACCATCATTAAACAATAATTAAAAAAAAAAAAAAAGAGGATCAATTTTTGAGTAACTATGCACGGCTCAATTGTGCATTGAAATATGTCTGCTGTTCAATAAATTTAGTAGTGGAAAGAACTGATAAATGGTCATTTTTTGAGTAACACACTGAAAGAACTGACTCAATATTATCTAAGAATTGCAGTGGAAAGCAAAAATGTGCTCCATCTCATCCTAAGATTATACACTCACCATACAATCTTGATGATGCATATTCCTAAATCTCTATCCATTTTCATGTTACTTTGATGGAATCACCTAGTGTGCAAGTGTATATGGCTCTGCATTTTCAACTATTCTCTTCAAAGCATCAGCTCCCATGTACTTGAGAACCTATTCCCATAAACCAAAATTGTATAATTATATCATCAAGAAGCATCTTTTGCATTTGAAAGAGGGAAAAAAAAAAATACATGTATTAGGCCATTAATTGATCCCTAAATTTTAGAAGTTCCAAATGTCATTAATAAAATAAATTTTCCTTTGCCCTATGAAGTGAAGAAATTGTCAATATAGGCATACATAGCGATAGATATGAAAGTGTCTATTATAATTTAAAATAAATAAATAAATAAAAATAAGATATGAAAATTCAGAGTTATACCTCATTTGCATCTTTGAAAGAGTTGAATTCATCTTTCTTTGGCCAGTGTATTTGCCAACACCTGATATCCATAAACAAAAAAGAAAATAAGTAAGTAATACATATTTCCATGGTACCATTTATAAGTAAAACCAAATGTAAGCATCAAAGTCCAAACAAAGCAGAGCTTGTGACTTAAGCTCAGATTTAATAAACTCTAAGAACCATTATATATGCAATCTTGATTAATTTAACCATTATATATCGACAACTTTGCGCTAATTGGAAACATATTTCATGATTGAAAGTTCAAACTAAAATGTAGGCATGAAACTTAAAAGATTAAATCTAATACATTAGGTAGTTGGGGTACCATTAATATCTGTGTCTTGATCACCAAACTTTTAGGTGCAAGCTAACCATGTGCATATCTAAGTCTCAAGTTCTACATTTATATTTGAAATTCCTCACAATAACAACCGAAATAAATGATTGCATTTTAACCTTTCTGGCCCAAGGCGTCGTGCCAACTCTTTGGCTAAAGCTTGACCTGGTGGATCGTTATCAGTTGCCAGGATAATGCGAGCTACCTGAATGAACACAGAGAGAGAGAGAGAGAGAGAAAACCAAAGCTACTTAATGGTTCGCTTCTGCTTTAGAATGATCTGATTCAACTGAAAGAGAAGACACCAAATACAAGTACCTTATCCAAGTACCCTTTGCAGTTCCACAGGTATTGAAATGCAGTGTCCTGACTTCATCAAGACAAGCATGCACAAATTAATAGATTGAATTCAAGAGAGAAATTTTTCGGTTGAAACAATGGGTTATTAATATCACGCACTTCAAATGAGCTATGCAGAATGAAAAATAGGAATGGAACATTAGATCATAATGAATGCATAAACAGAATTGCAGAGGGGCCAATTGCATTTCAGCAGGAACCCAAGGCCTCGACGAATCCAAAATATATAGATAGATAGATAGATATTAGATAGACAAATAGTTTTTGTTATAGAAGAAAAAGTAGACTCACTGCTGATGTTTGCATCATTAAGGCAACAAAATAACATATTCACACAGCATTAAAAGAGAAGTGCAACTAAATGTTAACAATATCACGAACCTTTTCTATTGGTGGCAAATCTTTTGATACTTTTCCTGGTGCACCCCCAGGAACACTGACACAATTCCTGAAGCCAGCCTCCTCAAGCGAAAGCTTATCGATTTCCCCTTCAACCTATTATCATAATCAGATTATCAAAATGTGTTCCATTTTTTCAAGTCTTTCATTTGGGGATTGGCAACAAAGCAAGATATGAGAAAAATAAGTGAACATGGTTTACAATGATGACTTCAGATGCTTGACTAATGTCATCGATTCCGTATAGCATCTTCTCAGTGCCTTTTCCCTGAACATCAAATTTAGCATTTGAATCAACATCAGGTTATTTAGTAAGAAAATTAATTTCATATCAAAACGTGCATAAAATTTAGTTCACATACAAGCAGTTAGGCATACTAATTTTGAAGGTTCCAGAAAACAATTGTCGGCTCCCAAATTTTGTACGTTTGTCAATGAACAACTAGCCTTGATAGCTGTACTGATATTATATGATTTATCAGCAGTTGATTGTTAAATCAAGGGTTGATCAGTGAGAAAAAGAACCAAGGATTGATTGTTGGTTGTTGAAGGAACTTCTGGTATAGATTTGTATTACTCTCCCTAAAATTAAGCTTCAAACCTGCAGCCTTTATGCCGCTGTCTTCAACACTAAACTCAACTTTTCTTCATCAAATGTACATAAAATGCTTGTTGTATCTTTTCACAATCCATCTAATGCTGAATTTTTTATCTAATCATCATTGCTGTGGCAAAGTAATCAACGCCTTCTTGGATCAATTATTTTGATCAGGCGAACTTGCACATCTATGTTATTAGATGTAAGCCACATCACTAAAGGTATCAACCGCTCGTGTGGGTATGAACTTATATCCTAATATCATTTCAATGCAATTATATGAGGTATCTCAAGTTTAAAGCACAAAACTAATATCGCAACATAGCTCAAAAATGGGAAAAGTACCTGCCAAAACCTTTTCTCCATTGTTCTATACTTGCAACCAACAAGCGAGCCATTTTGCTTGTATGTAAAAGCAATGATGATCTGCACAATTTTTTGCAATGCCCAACGAAGTTAAGAACTTCTAACTATTGAGGTTATCAAGAACTAAAACATGTTTAGAAAAGGTGAAACGATGCCAAGTAGAAACAACAAAGACAGAAAAGTGAACAAAAAACAATAGTTATGATAACTAGATCCACTTCATGATCTTGAACCCACCAAAACTAAAGAAAAGTTGACTTCTACGATGAAAAACTATATGCACGACCGCACTCTGGTTTAAAAATAAGGATTCATAATTTCCTCTAGTACTGCACCTCATTAAGGAATTAATTAGTCTACATTTCAACATTTCATCACTATTAACTTTACATATCCAGCAGGTAAGAAATATCATCTCCACCCAAAATGCTATATAACCACCAGAAAAGTAGCTGCATGAGTACCACAGAGTACAGGATTACCAAACACCAATTAGACATCTTGATCCTGTTTTTCTAGCAATTGATAACAACAAAATTTGCAATCATAAAACAATAAACCGGAGATTTCATAATCGCACTGTTGGAAATACCTTACTGTCAGACAATTGCCGCACAGCATTTCTCCTTAGGGTTTTCTCTGATATCAGTCTCTCCTTAAAGTAAGCAATAACCTAAAATAGGGAAAAGGAAAATCAATACATAAGCATATAGTCCAAATAACTCTTGAAAGTTACAATATATTGACACAACATTACATAGACAAACTGGCTTTGACAAGGCCATAACTTTCTTTTTTTTTAAAAATAAAACAAAGGCATACATTTTTACCCATTCGAGACAGTCACTTTACCTCATTTACCTCCACTTGGGTATACCAAAGTTATTAACTAGCCTCACTTGGTAGCCTGATTGCATATTAGAGCTTCTATGACCACACTATTTGTCATAACAGTCTTTTTAGACCTCTATTGAGTCTCCAATATTGAAATATTAATTAACACTTAACAAGCTTCAGGTGATGCATATCGGCAGAGATGCCTTTTGAATTAGGTGCTGACAATACTAAGAATTAGAAGAATAATACCGAATGATGAATAAGAAAGTCCAACCCTATTTTTACTTCAGCTAAAATAGCAAATATAACGCATTACCACCTTCAATACTCATAAAGTGCTCACTTTGTCATACAGAAGATTGAACAGTTCAGTACTCTCCAAAAACATAATTTTAGCTACTTCATTAGAATAAGAGATCTTCAGAAGACCTCAGGTATAACAACAATAAAAAATGAAGAGACAGTGATATGCCATTCAGAGACATTAGCAGTTATTATACTACCATTACTATTAGCATCTGAAATTGAAGAAAACAATTTGACTACCTTAGGACCAAGTGGTTCCAATCCTAAGCTATCTTCAGTCATTTGTACGTAAGACTTTCCATTACCGCAAACTCCACCGTGCAATTCCTTGTCATCTGCAAAAGCCTATAACCATATAATCATGTACAAGTATGTCAACCCCATTAGAAGTTTAATGTTTGAGAGGAAACACAAGTTTATATACAGCCAAGTGATGTTACCCGACCAGCCCAACCACATTCAACTCGAAAACACCTCCACATTGCAAATTCACTACAACACCAATTTGCCATAACATGTCAGCCTCCAAAAAGAAAAAAATACACATTCAATTACAACCAAAACCACAAGTCAAGTAGAAAAAGCTCACCCATCAGGGATTATGTGAAAAGACAAACTCCTCTCCTTTAACTTCCCACCTTTGCACTGGGACACACACACACACACACACACATATATATGTGTGTGTACCAAAACAAACATGATTCAGAAACCCAATTGAAAAAGTAAACACATGCAAAAAGAGTTGGTGCTGAAATTGGGATTATAGCATTGGAAAAATGATACCTTTGGACAAAAGAAGTTATAATACTGCCCAGGCAAACAAGAGTTGTCCAAGGTGATACCAAGAAGCTCCATTTTCTGCTTCAATGTCGTCACTTTAGGTGCTTCAAGGGCATTTTTGTCCACAATCAGCTCCACGCCATCTTTATAGACATTCCAAACAATCACATGACAGAAACCAAAAATAATTATATAAAAAGGAAGAAAAAAAAAGTTTCATATTTTTGCAAAGAATAAAGCAAATTAGTCAACCCCATTTAGCTGCCCAGAAAATTAAAGCCAAAAAGACTTATTAATAAATGAGAAAAAAGGGGTATACGGGAAAGTTAGAAGAAGAGGTGCCAACCAGGAGAGTAGGGAGCATTGGTGATATGAGATACTGAATGGCACCAAATGGTAGCTAGTCTTCTTGGTGGAAGTGCTGCGTAGGTTCTGGGGAGCAACTTGGAGAGGAGGGAACGGTTATGAGGACAACATAGCCACTGGTTCTGAATCACTGACATATTTGGTCCTTGTGTGTTTGAGTTTGGTTGAATTTTCTTCTTCTGGGTTTATCTTCTAACAAGCACATAAAAAAAATACTTTTGGAATCAAATACTCCTAACACACAAGGGTGGTTGTGATAGAACTATGTTCATAGTTCTAAAGCTCGAGAATTCCTCCTTTTTTCTCCCTTTTTATCACGCTCTCCTCTCTTTATCTGCGCTTTTTCTACGGCAGCCCCGCAGGTTAAAGAAGCCTTCTATTATGCTCCGGCTAATTACTCACACCAAATTCATCATAGGATCTTTTCCCATCTAAAACACATATAAACAGCTAAGATTAAATCTAACAAATAATTATATAATAATAAATAATTTTTATTTATATTTTATTATTTCATTTATAAATTTTATTTTTTTTCATTCTTTTAATTTTTTAATTTTATCATAACCCTTACCCCTTCTCCACTTCTAGCACTGGCACCACCTCCACCTATAATATTGTTAGTAATAATATTAATAACAAAATAATAATAATAATATCAATAATAATAATAAATAATAAATGACTTATCCTATCAACTTTTTATCCTATGGCATCCTAAATACTGTATTAAAATTTAATCAGATCTTATCTGTATTTATCTATCAACCCTTATCCTATATAGTCTTTATTCTATGCATGCCAAACGGAGCCTAATATAACTTACAATGAGATAATACCCTTATTTATACTCCTATTCTTGTAACTCTTAACTACTAATTACTTCTAATTGGCCTGCTATTGGGTTGTAACAAGTTGAGTGGTAGGCAAGTTTAAGGTTGTCAAACTTGCAAGTAAAAATATTAATAAAAAATATTTATAATATGTCAATATAGTATACTAAAATTATAGTAAAACAAAATATAAGTCAAAATTTATTTTCAAGTCATAATTAGGCAAACACAAGTCATAAAGTGCTACAAATAAATTAAAATCGCATAAAAATAACATCAAAACATCATAATGTTATAAATCAACCTAACATAAGTCAATATGTCAAGATATTCTATTTACAAATCATAATTAAGAGCGGCTTTTGAGAAATATTGCGTAATTTGGGGTTTGAGGCATTGACTAAAATATTGTACTTGTGAGTTTATCCGAGTTTATACAAGTTTATCCAAATTTACTCAAGTTTGCCCAAGTTTACTCAACCCAAGTTGTTTTGCTTTTTTATTTTTATTTTTTGGTTAGAAATATTAGTGGCTTGGGAAAAATAGAAGGACGGGTTTTTATTTTTGCATAAGTTTGGAATGAGATACTATTTTACTAAACTTGGAGGATGATAAATGCATTTTACTCAAAAAGTTATAACAATGTAAATGGAATTTTATGAAAACAAACGAATAAATGCATTTTATAATGCACATATTCCATTGATATATTTAAAATAGTTTAATTGTTATCACTCATTCCATCAAACCTTAATAGTAGGAGCAAACATGTTTTACTCTGCAATCTCCATATTCTATTAGGCCGAAATCAAGAATAATCTACTAGACCTCTCTCAAGGGCATATATCCCCTACCTAAATGTCCTCGCCAAAAATATTTTTCTGACCATTCTCAACCACGCTCTACCGCCTTCTTGAGTTTCGCATAAAACTTTCTCACATTACAAATAGTTGCCCAAAGCTTCTTATTCCCTTTATACGAGCTCACTTCTATGGCTAACGACAAGTTATTACAAGAACGCACAATTCTCTTCCACATAGGTTCCTTCTCAAATGCAAATCTCCTAGGTGTTTGAAAAGTTAAACCAACTCCCAATTGAACAATGGACTAGACCTTCTCCTTTCCATATACCCCCAAAAATTTGCTTTGTAACAATATGATCTCCTTAGCTTACTTTGAGCATTTTAAAGAGGCCGAAACATTACATAGGCATGTTCAAAAGGGCTTTTATCAAAACAAGATGTCTAGCCCGTAACAATAAACTTGACCTCCAGTCACTCAATTTCTTTTCTATCTTATCGATAACTGACTTCCACGTTTCAATCCTTTGGATTTTCTCCCAACGAGACACCTAGGTACTTTGTAGGTAAACTCATCACCAGACACCTTAACAATGACCCCAAGTTATGAGCCTAGTCTTCACGACAATTCAAAGGAAATAACCTCTGATTTCGCACTACTAATTTTCAAGCCTGACATAATACCAAAAGCATCCCAGATACCGCTATAGTTTATTCATGGCACCAGCATCTTGCAAGCCTAAATAAAATAATATCATCAGCAAATTATAGATGCGACAAATCAACCTTTTTGACTTTCCCACCTTAAGACCTTCAATCAGTTTTCTTCAACAAACAATATACACACTCACCTACTTCAAACCCCCCCCCCAAAAAAACCCATCCTCTCTCCCGGCTCAATAGATGAACCAGAAGGTTGACAAGCAAGGAATGCTTCATCATAATTAATTAATTAATTAATGAAATCTCCGCCCAATTTGGTGATGGGCGGTGCGTTTCAAATTTCCAATACAAACATTAATTAAAAACACTAATTAAAACTATTATGTTTTCGAGATAAAAATTGAAAAGACACAAGTCAGAAAACAGAACGTTACCATAAACTGCTCACGTGCAAACCCTTATATATATATTACTGCATGACATCCCTTGCTTCAATATACCAAGTGTGTGTTTTAAGTTCTGAGAGGCGCGAATATGATGAAGTCTCAAGCCAAGCCAAGCCAAGCCAGAACAACACGAAGGGAGAAGCCAATAGCAACGCTAGCCAAACCCAAAAGCCCGGGGGCCAAAAGTACCCCGAAGCGGCGCAAGGTTGGTAGTAGTACTGCTGAAGAGGATTTTGTAGGAACAACTGCAGATGACGTTGAACAAACTGAACAAGACAGGTCCACAACTGTCCGACTCATGGACCCAGATGTTCTGGATTGTCCTATCTGCTTTAACCCCTTCACTATTCCACTCTATCAGGTATGTAATCCGTAACCCCCCCACTTCCACATAATTATAGCTTAATTTTCACTGCCATTATCTAAGTTCATGTGTATTATAATATCATATCATATAGTGTATGAACATGTGAACGTTCCATATATCCCGAGTTTACTAGAAATTATGACATTTTAATTAATGTGAAGTTTTTTCTTATCTACTAAGCACGGGAATTTGACGATTTTTTGTTGAAGACTTGGTAGTTGGTACATTAATGAGGTCGTCCACTGTCTTTGTGATGATATACGGAATAGTATAGAACATGTTCTGGTCAGAGATTTTCTTTTCCTAGTTATCTTGCTATATAAATTGTTGTTTCTAATTTAAATTTCAAGCCACTAGTTAGGTTTCTTGGACTGCTTTTTTAAATCACATGTTGCAAAATCTAATTTCATTGTTAATTATTCAGTGTGATCAAGGTCATGTAATTTGCTCTGCCTGCTGTTCCAAGACTGGGAGGAAGTGTGCAACATGTTCCAGTCCAATTGGCCAAAATCGATGCATTGCTTTTGAGAAACTCCTGCAGTCCATTGAAATATCATGCTCGTATTCAAATTATGGTTGCACGGATACATTTAGCACATTAGGTGAGGGCAATTACCAGAATCATAAGGTTAGGTGTACCTATGTACCATGTTATTGTCCCTACACCGGTTGCGATTTTGTTGCATCGTCCAAGGACTTGTACCTTCATTTTGGCGACAAACATGGCGCATGCGGAGTGGAATTTTTGTTTGATCACTATTTTTCTGTGGTGTCGAAGATTGATCATGGCGATCCTGTTATACTTAACGAGAGAATTTATGGTAACTTGTTTTTACTCTACAATACTGTAGAGAGTATGGGAAATGCAATTCGGATTTGTTGTATTGGTCCAAAGTCTAGGCCTGGTTATGACTATGATGTTTCGGCTAGTACTCATGGTTGCACTCTAACGTTTACCTCTGTTACTGAGAACATTCAACAATGTTCTTCTGCCTTGGCAACTACTTCTTCGTCAAAATTCCTTTTGATTCCGAAAGTGTTTTTTGGTTCCTGTGAGCCTCTCGTCCTGAATATCCGCATAAGGTATTCACTGGATGTTGTTCCGAAGTATGTACCTTGCAATCTGGCCCGGTCGAAAGACGTGGATTTCTTCGCGAAGATGAAGCAGAGCTTGCTGAATGAGGAGGCTCGGGGGGAGTTGGAGGGGGTTTCTCCTGGAGGAGCTGTCGTGCAGACTCTTCGATTTCTTGGGAAAGCAACTGGCTTATTGACATACGCGCTCGATGCTGGTGTTGGCTCTGCGGAGGTGGAAGAACGTCACCGGGAGGTTGCGGAGTTGAAGGATGAGGTTGGTCGTTCTGCGGATGAGATCAAGAGGTTGAAGGCCCAGCTTGCTGTATCTGAGGAGAGAGCGAGGGTTTCTGAAGCTTCCGCTGTCCGGGAAGCTGAAGAGAAGGCGGCTCTGGCCGCAAGGGCGGATGTTATGTTGGCAGAGAAGACTTCTTTGCTGGCTGAGAAGAGTGCTTTGGCTGAGGAAAGGGCTAAGGTCGTGGAAGAAATGAAGCGGGAGTATGATGCCTTGCTGAAGCTGTCGGAGGAGCTTGTTACGGCAACGTTCGAGACTGCGATGGGGCAGGTGAAGTATGTGGCTCCTGATGTAGATTTCAGCGTTGTGTCCGTGGAAAAATATTATGACGCAGAGGTTGGCCAGATTAGGGATATAGATGAGGCTCCTGATAGCCCTTAGTTTCGTGTATTTTGTTGTATCGATTTTCGAACTCCGGGGAACTTTCGTAAATGCTTAGTAAAATTTTCCGAACTGCTTTTGGTTTTTGTTTGTTGGTTTATTCCGCGATTTCAGCGTATCCGTTGTATTAAGTGCGGCACGTGCTCAATGCCTATTGGCCCCAACCGGTGCAAAGGCGTTGAGAAAGTAATTGAATTTATTAAAGTATTATGCCCCAATGCAAAATATGGTTGCACTGATACATTTAATAACAGCGATGAGAAGTATGACGCGCTTAAATGCATTTATGTGCCATGTTCATGTCCACATTCGGATTGTGACTTTGTTGCCTCATCCAAATCGTTATACCTCCACGTCAATGATAAACATGGGGCTTGTGCAGAGAGGTTTTCATATGATCACCCTTTTTATGTCCGAGCGGATTGTTCTTCTGGAGGAAACTGATGGCAATCTGTTTGTACTCCACAGTAAAGTGGAGCTTATGGGAAATGGCGTGCTGTCAATATAAGTTGCATTCGGCCTGAATCCCAACCTATGCATCGTTATGATACATCGGCCACTTCTCAGGGATGCACTCTAAAGTTAAACTCTCTCGCCAAAAACATTCATCGTTCTACCCTGAGAATTAATTCATCAAAGGTTCTCTTGATTCCAAATGAATTTTTTGACTCCTCTTACCATCCTATGGTGGAAATTTGCGTAAGGTAAGGAATCCTTGGATGAGCTCTAATTCTTCCTTCAAATATGCAAATTACTATTTGATTCATATGAATTTGTGTGAACTATACGTATCTCTATTAACACAATTTTTTCACAGTGACACTGCTGGCGCGTCTGCATCATGCAACCGTCCATAGGCCCTGGTGGTTTACATGTCTATCGGATGATACAGTGGTCTCCTGATTTTATTTTTTTGTGTAATCGTTTTTTATTCAGGGAGTTTTTATGTTAAGTGGATCCAATTTAGCAATTTCTCCTGTGTTGGCACAGTTGACCTTGACTTATATCTTTGAGAAAGATGCTGTTAGTCATGACCATTACTTGCAAAATATACATGGGAATGTTGTCTCCATATTTTATCCTTTTATATGCAGTGTACCAAATCTATATTATATGAGAAACTCCATTTATAGATCCATAAATTACGAAGACACCACTATAGATTATGGTATGAACACGAATTTAATACCTCATCTTTATGAACACTTACAAATACGACGAGAATGTGCATCTAGAGATTGAGCCGTGACTGGAAGGTGCCATTTAAGATGCAGCTCGTTGCCATTGGCAACAAATGGAATCTTTTCCTTGTTAGATGAATGCAAATATGCAATAAAATGGGTCTAAATTTCTTTCTATACTGCGCTTATCTGAATTTTACATTAACTAAATTTCTAGGTTTCTTCGACCATTATTTTTTGGAGAAAAATTCTTCGTAAACACCAATATATACTAATTATATTTATGAACTTTTTCACCACTACCTTAAATGGAAATTTTTGTCCAAAAACACTGTTACTAAAGTGTAACCCTATTCTATCTGATTTCACAAATCATTCATAATTTAAATTTTAGATTTTATTATCTATTCTACTTGATCTCACTAAATCTTTCTTAATTCAAATTTTTAATTCAGTGAACTTATTCCACTTGACCTCACTAAATTGTTCTTAGTTTCAATTGGGTGTTTTGTTTTCTTCTGTAAATGGCTTGTGTTTTGGTGGTTTTTTGGGTTTTGGAGTAAAGTTCCAATTTTTGCACATCTCTACAGTGCACACTAGTTGCACACCCTTTATAATTAAGGCTCACTATAACACGCGGAACCGTTTTTCCACTCTCATCTTTCATATTTCGCATACTCTCGCACGATCTTTCTCTTTCAAGAGCTCTTACGACCTAACTATTTCTTCATCTGTTCCTCTATTCGTCTTTCGTTTTGTTAATCTTTATGTTCTATTTTTTCTTCTCTCTTTGCTTTGATCATTTGATGGTTGTGTCTGTATAATATAAAAGATAGGTATGTGTATATAATGTAGTTGTGTCCAACTTTGTGTGTGTGTATAACGATTAGGTCATATTGTTTAATAATGACATAATAAAAGATTGTGTCTATTTATTTAAACGAGTTGTGTCTTAAACAATAAAAATGTTAGGTCTTTTACTTTAGTAAGGTTGTACTTGTTTTCACCAAATAGTTGTTTATGTTCTATTTTTCTTTTTCTCTCTTTGCTTCGATCATGCTTTTAAGATGCATATAATGGTCGTATTTGTATAATATAAAAGATAGGTCTTTGTATATAATGTGGTTGTGTCTATCTTTGTAAGGTTTCTATATATATATATATATATATATATATATATATATATATAATGGTTAGGTCATGTTATTTAATAAGGTTAGGTCCGGTTCACAAAATGATGCATATAAATTACAGAAATGATTACAGTATGAGAAAGCACATAACAAATAAAAAAGGAACGAACGAGAATGATCGAGTATAAACCAAAACGAATCGATACACTGAGAAAGAATGAGCAACAACGAAGCAAGAGAAAAATGAAGCACGAAATTAAAAGAGAATGAACAAAAACGAAGAAACAAAAGGAATGGGCGGAGCAGTTTGCTGACTCAACAGAGAGTTTTAGAAAAATAACATGGGTGTGCAACAGATATGCAAGAGAAGGTGTACAAGAATAATTATCCTTTGAGGTAATGTCATTTTGTTATTGGATTGACGTTGCTCTCGTGTAATGTTATTTTCCTTTTCTCACTCTCTTTGGGTTTAGTTTAGGAGAGGAATTCTTATTTAAAAATAAAAAGAAATAAAAATATTTCTTGATTTAAAGTTTATCATTCTCTCCCATTTAATATTTCAAAATACAAAATATAAAGCTCAACTTATTTGTGCAAAAAATCATATCAACAAATTTAAAATAGTTTTTGTGCATAATACAATTACTAAACTATTAGAGTTATAATAATTAATATGTGATGCTCTTGTGCTATTTCCATCCTAGATATAATAATAATTAAAGTGAAAAATGAAATTAATTTCTTTTTTTTTTTGGTTGTGTTACAATGAAAAAAACTCAAACTTGAGACAACTAGAAAAAGGGGACACCAAATAGTAATATCAATTAAGTTAGATTTGATGTTCTCGTTAAATACAAGCTAATGTTTTTTTTTTTTTCCGCACTGGTATTTGAGTTTTACTACCGGTGGGATTGACTAATCCAGTTTGGGATAAAAGTGAATAAGAAGAAAAAAGGGGTCCAAGATGGACTTTAACTATGCCATCAAATAATTACCAAATGAGCTCTTATGCATTTTGGAAATTTGAAAAATTAAACTTATTTCAATGATCACTTATTACAATAATCATTTTTTTTATATAATCAATTTTATGAGAATCAATTTATGTTTTGATACTTTAACTCAAAAGTGATTTTAAGATAATTTGTTTTGTTTGGATGATATAAAAAACTTGCTTGTGTGATGGGAAATTCTTGGATAAAAAGATTTTTTTCTTTACACACATAGAAAAACGGGGGTCCAATAAACATTATTGTAAAAATTGCTTAAAAAAAAGTATCCAAACCCATGAAATAATTATTTATATATAGTATTTAATAGTTAGGGTCAATCTAGTAAAAATAAGAGAAAAATATTTTTTTAATACGAAAAGCGAACACCTCTTTTTTCTTTTTTTTCTTCTCCAAAATGCAGCTATCGCTTTTGTTTTTTCTTCTCTAAAACAACTTAAATTCTCGAAACAAAGTTGTTGCTAGTTGCCAAACACAATAGATATTTTTGAAACAGCTTTTTTAAATAAAAACTGTTTTTGGTTGTTCCTAAACAGACACTCGGTAGAATTGGATAAAAATATTTTGGTCGAATAATTAAAATGAATTATCTAAACCGCCAATATTCTTTTGGGCTAGATAGGGGAGTAAAGACCAGGCCCAAATTCAGTAAAGGATGGGCCCATTTCAACTACTAGGGCTCCCGGTCCCATTCCCATGGCAGACAGGCACAGAACAAGAAACAAAGAAGAGTTCGTAAATCGCAGCGCCCTCTCGCAATTTTGAAGGTACGCAAGCGACACAGCATGCTTTCATTTCTCCTTCTCTATCTCCTGTTACATTTTTTGATTAATTCATTTTAACGGATTTCGTGGAGAAATAAAGTTCCTTCATTCTACTGCAATTTCCAACGTGGGATTGAGAAAATGGGATTTTAGCGTTTGGTCTGATTGCGTGTATTGGTGATTTGGTTTGGTTATTATGATTATTGTGACATCTTGGTGGTTTAACTAGAGCATTTGAAAGAATGCATACAAGCTGTTTGATGAAAAGCCTCAGTAACGGAATGGGTTATTATCATTTTCGTGTTTTAGTTTTCCTTCTGCTGGATTGCACTGTTGGTTGAAAATTCATGATAGGTTGACTTGACTGTGTGCTTCTTGGCGGTGTGATTTTCTTTCATTCTTTCAAATTTCAATGCTCATGTAATGTAAATTTTCAGATCCCTAGCACTTGATTTTGTTTTGCTGAGTGAATTGTGTTGTGCTGTGTTATTATAATAAAGAGGGGCAATGTGATAAATGCTAAGGATGGATATTGTTAATTTGGACTTTTAAGAGTCAATTTGGTGCAATTGCTGAACTATTTTTGGGGAATGCCAAACTCATGGATTAGTAGTTTAGTTATAGGTGTGCTAGCTAATGAAATGAACTGGTGAGTCGTTCAAATAACTTTGGGTTTTGCTTGTTCTTCCTTTGGTGTTTCATGAATTGACATGTTTAAATCTTGGATGGTGAATGGGGCCTTTGCTTTCGCTGCAACTGTGTTTGTTTAGTGATTGGTGTTGTGCAATGGTTATTGTATAGAATGTTCTGTGCATCATATTTTAAGTTTGCTCTATAACTTAGCGTTTAGTGGTCTCAAGGAGCCAAGTACTCCCTGGCCACCTTGGGGTTGCTTTGTGGTCCATGCTGTCAACTTTGGGGTTTCAATCATGTTGTCAAATTGTGTTTGTTGAGGTGAATTGGTTTTGTCAACATTTTCTACCCTCTTTCTGCTTTTTCATGATCTCTTCTGTATGAAATAAATTCGAGCGAGTGTATGGATTATTTTTTGATGGAAGTGTGAGAGTATTGATGAAAATTCGCTTTCAAATTCATTATCATGTATGTTATATTTCACAGTGCAAAATTGTTGAGTCTGACAATTTTAATTTAACTACAGAAATTGGTTTTGATCTTTGACAACCTTAGCTTGATGTAATTGCTTCAGGGGGTTATCTCTGTGAAGCAACTACGTGCTTAAAAGAGCTTCTGTACTCAACATTTTGATTTCATGAGTCACTGATTTGAAGATTGAACGAAGACATGAGGTTTACCCGCCTTTCCAGATTAATATGCCGTCTCCCTCGATCTGATACATGTGGGCCTTTGCAATGCCGTGCCTTCCAGCCTGATGTTGTTCATGGAGATCCCAAGGGCAGGCCAAAAAGGTACAAAATTCCTCAATTTTATGATCCGTATGGCCCCAGACCTCCACCCTCAGAAAAAATCATTCAGCTTGCAGAAAGAATTGGAGCACTACCTGAAGAAGAACGCCGCCAAATTATGCCTACGTTGACAGAAAGATTAAGTCTCCCAAAGTTGCAGGAAATTTCAACAGATGGCATGGACTTGGGTCAGCAGGGTAGTACTGCTGGACCACAGGTTGAGGAGAAAAAGGCAGAGAAAACCGCATTTGATGTGAAATTGGAGAAATTCGATGCTTCTGCAAAGATCAAGGTGATTAAGGAGGTAAGAGCATTTACTAACCTTGGATTGAAAGAGGCCAAAGATCTTGTTGAAAAGGCACCAGTCGTGCTTAAACAAGGTGTCACAAAAGAGGAGGCAAATGAAATTATAGAAAAACTAAAAGCTGCTGGAGGAGTTGCAGTTATGGAGTAGAATTTAGAGATGTCTGGAGTGTTTGTCAAGAGCACAAATTTTTATAGCTGTCCAATGTGCTTTTAAGTCATGATATTTTTGCTGATTGAATGGTCTGTAGAACATTCTAAAGGCATAAAGCAGATTTAAGTTTATGATATAACTGTTGAATAATCTATTTCAATGAATTGTTCCTTTGTTAAATTTCCTGGTTAATTACTGTAACTGCTGTGCTGGTTTGGCATTTGTATTGCATACTGATAGCGAGAATTGTTTCGAGACTGTTGTGGTTGATGTCCTAAATTTGTAGACCATTTGGGTGGACTTAAAAAAGTGTTACCTGTTAATTTTTATTTTATAGACTTATATATTTTATTTGATATGACTTATCTATCAACGGGAAACTGTTTTAAGGAAAATCGTTTTTATGAAATAGATTTGGTTTTGTCATTTCTTACTTGATTTGGAGACAGGGAATATCCATCTGTATCTATATATATATCAAATTGGTTGTTAAAGATATGAATCTCAAAGTATAAAATATTTATTAATATTTATCAATTTAACAACTGAATTAACGTTCACTTAAGGGACTAAATTGATCCCACAATATATGTAATTTTTTTCGGAGTTTAATTAGTGTCACTTACAAGAAATTTTTGTTCAAGCACATGATCAACACATTACTTTTGGACTTTTCACATTATCAATTTTATTGTGTGCTTTATCAATTATTTGTAGACTCCATCAGGTAGGATCTAACATTTATTGTGTGTGAATAAAAGTAATATTCTCATCTTATATTTAGATATTTGATTTTGATTGGATTATCTTGTAAAAATAAGTTTAGTGAATACGTTAAACTTTTTTCTCTATTTAAAAAACAGAAATCTTTTATTTTTTATAAATAAAACAAACATGAATATAAAAAAGAAGACGTTAATATATTTTATCTACATAAATCCAAAATGGATTATGCACAATTTTTTTTTCCAAAATAGATTAAACAACAGACCGTGTGAACTATTTTTCACCTCTACTCAAGTACCTGATTGTGGGTGCCTTGCGCACGATACTATTTGAAAAAGAAGATTTAACTTTATTTAGCATTTTAGAGTATTATTATGATTTTAAGTTTAATGGCGTACAAGGATCACAAAGAAAATCCAAAAACAAAATTCAAGTCATGGGTAGATCAATCAGGTAAATCAAACCCCCACCATGCCGCAAATATTTAATATTTAAAGAACAATAAAGTTGTATTCAGGCCAGATCAGATCTACGAAAAAGAAGTTGAAGAACATTCCAGAGAATCTCAAACACAACAGAACATACATAAAAAAGAAAAAGACAAAGAAAGGAGTCAGTAGAAAATGGAAGTACGTGTCCACTCATAAACAATTGCTTTGATTCAAGCAACAGCTATATATATATAAACAGGTGTCACACTATAGTACAGTCCTTTACCAGACACAGCAGCAGCACCTGCTTTTTCCTTAAAAACCCCGAAACCTCTTTTCCGGTTCCTCAATTAATTCTGTGAGTCGTTTTCTCAAACACCTGACACAAATCCTCTCTTTGTTCTTCCATTCTCTCTGTAGTATCTTCCTCATGACTGTCACAGAAAGTGAAGTGAGAACAATAGTTGCTCCTGATGGTGATGGTGGTGGTGGTGGAGGAGGGAACCCAATCAAGAAGGTTCTGGGATTGGGGTATTGGGTGCAAGGATTCAGGTGCTTCCCATGGCTGGCAGTGAATTTCTTCCTCAAGGATGGACTCAATGTGGACCCTTCCACGCTACAGATTCTGCAGAATTCAGCAAATCTTCCAATGGTTGGGAAGCCCTTTTATGGCCTCGTTTCTGATTCAATCTACGTCTCTGGCCAGCATCGAGTTCCCTACATAGCCCTTGGAGGTAATAAAGCAATTTGCAATCTTGCATGCCCGTTTGCTTTTTCTCTCTGATTTGATCATACAAGCCCTCAATTGCGCCCTTTTGGTCATTTTTTTCTCATGGATTGGGAGGTTTGAATAATTTGTTGTTGCTTTCATGGTTTTGGGAATAATGGGATTTGTTCCTCTTGTTCTTTTATTTTATGTATTTATTTAAGTTTTGGTAAGAATAAGGTTAATTACAGGTAGTTTGGCATGAGGTTATGTGCACCCAGAATCCATTTTGGGCATGAGGATATTCGCGTGACGTTTGGAAAGTTTGCCAGTGTATAGAAAATCGGTGAAATCGGTTCAAAATCGATTTTGGCAAATTCAAATGTGAAAATTTTTTCAATTTTAGATCTTGAGAATCGATTTCTATTCTTACTGATTGAAATTCAAACACGACCTAATTCACCATAAGAATAATAGATAAACCAGTCCTTTTGTTTGTGTGAGAACAAAATATTTGCATTTTGGCAATTGGGTTGGGTGCATACATGTGCTGTCATTGTCAGGGGAGTGACTGGAACCCCCTTCCTTGCCTTGGAAGTTGCCCTTTTGTGGGCTGCTTTGGATAAAGAAAAAGGAAAGTAAAAAAGCAGTGTGATTGAAACTCCGGAGTTGAAATACAATTAGGTTGTGTTTTTCTATGTTTCTCTTTTTTTTTTTTGCTGGAACTTATTTTATATGTTCTCTTAAATTAGAACTTTTTCTCTTTATAGATTCTTTTAAAGATTTTGCTAGCTTATTAAGAATTCAAAAATAAAAATATGTTAAGTTTTTACTATATTGAATGCCTTGAAATACTAAAATTTCTCTCTTTTCAATTATTTTTCTTTTTTTTAGTATTCTTAAATCTTTAGTTAAAATTCCTTTTTTTTAATACACCATAGATTGTAATAATGCAGTTAAGTCCTGACACATTATCTATTATTTGCTGCATCAAGCCAGTGACAGAAAAGAAATTTCCCAGATTCTGGCCTCTCATCACCCCTAAAAGAAAGTCAAGAAACAAAGAAAGAAAAACCCAAATTCTGGCCTCAGACTGCAACCTGTTTAATACTTTGACTGTGATAAGGCTTCTTAAATTTCACTAGTCAATGGATAGGAAGTAGGAACTAGCTATAAATGAATAAAAAGTCATTGTTACTAGAGGATAGAAACCATGTACTGAAACACTTTGAAATTAGACTGAGATTCCTTATAAAGCCAATCCTAGTCAAAATTTCGACCTAGAGGGAACTGCTGAATTATCGGCTGCTCATGTATGTTGAGGTAGTTAGTTAACCAATTGAATGACTAGATTTACTACTTGGCACTAATCAATTGACCCTTCAGGAATCTCTACCCTTTTTAAAAATTAAAAAAAAAATGGTGGAAATATGTTCTCTAATTTCATTGTTGGCAATGGTGCTTCTTCATTCAAGTTATCATCTAAAAGAGCAGCTCTGATGGGGTGCTTTCACTATTATACAAGCAGCCTCATTCTTGGATATTGATACGCTTCAACTGTATTGCTTCAAGGAGAATCACATCTACCATGAATCTTGGAATCATTCCCGTGTTCTTATTTTTATTGCATTTCTAATTTTTACCAATGATATAAACTAATTTCTAAGAGATTTTCTTTTCATCTGCTTATGCAGCTTTCTTACAGGCACTGACATGGCTAGCCATAGCAATGTCTCCATCCAGCATATCAATTTTCACTATATCCATATACCTCCTTCTTAGTAATCTTGGTGCTTCTATAGCTGAGGTAGCGAATGATGCCATTGTTGCGGAGATGGGGAAACGGCCTCCTCCCTCAGCCAAGCACTCCCAACCATCTTCCCCCGGCAGCCTCCAATCGTTCGTTTGGATAGCTTTGTCTGTAGGAGGAGTCCTCGGAAACCTTCTCGGCGGAACTTTCATGGGCCGGCTCTCCCCGCAATCGATGTTTTTGGTTTTCGGCCTCCTCCTCGCCCTCCAATTCTTCATGACAATTTCTGTTCCCGAGAGCTCCCTCGGGCTCCCAAGGAGTCCGTCTACCGGGATAAGGAAACAACTTTCCGAGCTAATGGTTGCTCTTAGAAAACCTGAAATTGCTTACTCAATAGCATGGTTCGCGGCTTCTTATGCCGTTATCCCTGCACTAACAGGCACAATGTTCTTCTACCAGACAGAGCATTTGAAAATTGACTCATCGGTATTAGGAATCTCAAAAGTTTTTGGACAAGCAACAATGCTTCTATGGGGAATCGTATACGAAAAACACCTCAAATCTGTCTCACCGAGGAAACTGATATCAGCAATCCAAGCCATGATGGCGCTCTTCATGCTCTCAGACTTCTTGTTTGTGAGAGGCTTCTACAGGCAAATGGGGGTGCCAGACTCGCTCTACGTTGTCATCTTCTCTGGATTCTTGGAAGTCCTTTTCTTCTTCAAGATTCTGCCATTCAGTGTTCTAATTGCGCAGCTTTGTCCAACAGGGTGTGAAGGGTCCATAATGGCATTTCTCAGTTCTGCTATTGCGCTTGCATTCATTGTGAGTGGATACCTTGGTGTTGCGCTTGCATCATGCATCAAGGTGACAGGAAGTGATTTCTCGGGGCTTCCAACTGGACTATTGATACAAGCTGCATGCACATTGTTGCCCATTTTTTGGTCATCATGCATACCTGCTTATGTAAAGTCAAAACCCAAGAAGAAAGACTAGCTATAACATATTGGTTATTGGATTTGTATAGTTTTAGTTTGTGTAGTTCAAGAAAAGTGTTGATTCCTCTTGATTCATGTTGCAGAGTCATCCATCGAGTAGGAACATGCTTTTGTTGTGTTACTTGTTACTTATTTACAGTATCATTTAATAGAAATATAAGAAATTTGATAAATTATAGTAAGTAACTATTTGATATTATCTATAGTTATTTCATGTTTGGTAACTTTCTGTATTTGTCTTGGTTGATAGAAGTCAAATGTAAGAATTGATTAACATCTTCGTCGATCATTTACACGTGAGTCCAAATTTGTCATTATAATTATTTTATCTATAGTTATTTCTTATGGGTAATGTACATGGACAATGTTCAAAATGTGAGTGCACATGAGTTTCACATAATTATTGTACTTTAAAATAATTTTATTTTCTTGTTATATTTTATACATTGTATATATATTATTGTTCAATTTTATTATCCAAATAACGCTGTCCGTCCGGCATCAAACGAAAACAAGATTGAAAGAACTGGAATAAAAAATAATAATAATAATAGATTGGAGGATGGTTGAAATACAATAAAACAAGAAAATAGTTTATAATCGCTTTATGTATCATTGAACGACTTTGTAAAATTTCGCTAATCAGGTAAAGATATTTGTCTTTCCAATGTCATTTCATTTATTCAACCAATGATCTTTGATTGATAACTAGCTCAATATAATCAACAACACTTCATCTTCAATGATGTGACGGTGATGTTGACCCCTCCTTCTCTTTCTTTCTTCCATCAAAATGTTGAATTTTGGAACTACTTTCTCTATTCTTAAATGAGTGAGAATATTTCTCTCCACTATAATAATGTTACTCTTGTCTTTGTGCATGCACTTCAAATTTGGGTTACCAATTTTTCCTTACAATAATTTAACTTTTGTCTTATCAATCTACAAAACATTTTAATTATAAACATATAAATTTAACATTGAAAGTATTTCATCAAACACTTCATTTGCACTAAAAGTGTTTACAATTTTTACAATACCAACATAAATAAAAACACAAAAATGTTATGATAAAAATATTTACGTACTTGAATGTTCACTCGAGGTTGGATGTGGTCAACCTCATTCAAATGCATTAAATTTGCACCTACCATTACTACGAACTAAAAATTTAAACCCACAAGATTTTTAAAGAGAGAGAGACTTTTTAGAGAGATGAAAAGTTTGAATTATGAAGAAGTCGATTTAAATTGACTCTTATTTATAGAGTTTACACAAGAGTTGATTTAAATCAACTTATGTTTAAAAAAAATAATAGTTACTGCTTACACGAGAGTCAATTTAAATCAACTCTCTTTATAAAAAAAATTAATTTATTTTAGAAACAACTTTGCAATTGGGTCATTGTAGGCATATGTTATTTTTCATAATTTATTCTAGTAAATTTTTCTAGAGGTCATAGGTGGGTGCTAAATACAATGAGGTCCCCAACTTATTGAAAATCAAAGTCATATCTAACCATATTATAAATAGAGTAATTACGGAGTGCGGAGCAGATTTGACAACAATAAATAAAATATATTTGGAACAAAATACAATCTGGGAAACTGACGAAGATTTTGACCAAAAGACTCTTTAGATTTCTGCAAGCATTGTTTTACAAGTTTTTTCTATCAGGTTTTTCGCTCTGCCAAACGAAGGTGTTGAAGGCGTTATTTATAGAGGTTACAAGATAATCTGAGTGGCCTATTGGTATTACATAAAGTAGTGATGTGCCATAAAGTTTACATTATTGTAGTGAAGGTACAACAAGTGAGCTGGAAAGATTTCGCTTGCTGTTGAACAGTTTCGTGTCGATTGCCGACACTTATTATTGGCTCCCAAAAAGCTATGGATCTAGTATGCCGAAACAATTATCTTCATTTTCTTGTAAATAATTTGATGATGCCTCATCTTCTTGATCAAGGAGTAAAGCTTTGATCTGTCTTATACAGTCTTGAAATTCTTCTTTGGAGGTAGTTGCGGCTATGGCGGCCATGATTTGAGCCTTTTTTGCCAGGAAGGCAAAATGTTGTTTTTCCTTTTTGTGTTCTTTGATCCATTCTGAAATTTTTTCTTTTGTGATCAGGTCTATATTGAACTCAGTCCACCATTTTACACGTATTGAGCGTACTAACAGGTGCAAATTGGCTTGCTTTGTAAGCTTAGCTGTGGAATAATCCCAGGACATTATCCATAAGATTGCTTGGCTAGCTACAAAAGAGATTAGCTGATATCCTTCTACAAAAGTAGTATTTTCTTTGAAATATAAGTAGCTATCTTGAACTTCCTTAGGAAAATTTTTTAAGGTGGGACCAAATTCATGGAACCACGTAATGAACCATTCTGGGAACTTTAGGGACATCCCCTTTTCAAACAAGAAAAACCAAGAATGTTGATAAGGCTTGTAGTAGAAAGTATTGTGCCAAGCGTCAATATAATCTTGATAAGAGTAATGCTGAGGATTAAACCGTCTGGAAAATGTCTTTGTTTTGAACAATTCTTGATTCCAATCTTGAATAGATAATACCTTTAAAATTTTGACATTTGAATGTAGATAGTGACCATTTTGATCTTTCTTGTGAGTTAATTTAACTGACTCTGTATCAATCAAAATAAACTCATAAAAAGTTCTGGTTTTAAGAGGATCATTGGTATGATATTGAAAAGGTGGAGGAAAGATTTGTTGAGCAATGTCTTGAGGAGACTTCTTCATCCACTCTTTCTCAATTACAAAGATGGGGAGTAAGTCTTCTTTTTCTTGACATAAGGGTTCTGTGGTAGATGGTGATCGGTTTAAGTCTGTTGGGGTTAATAGGAAATCATGATAGGTTAATGGTGTAAATTTATTGTAATTTGAGATTAAGGAATTTTGGCTTTGTTGAGAAATGGTTTTTACCACTTCTAAGTAGGTCCTTGGTTGAGGTGTTGAACTTGGACCTATTAGGTTTATTGAACTCTGGTCAGAAGGCCTTACGGTACCATGGGCCGATGACCTAATAATATTCTGGCTTGATCTTAATCTTTTTATAGTTGGTGTAGTGGAACCCAGTGGGGGTCCATATTGATCTCTTGTCATTGTAATTTCACTCAGAAGTGGGGGTCCATATTGATCTTTGGTCATTAATCTTGTTATAGTTGTTGGTGTAGTGGAACCCAATGGGGGTCCATATTGATCTCTCGTCATTGTAATTTCACTCAGAAGTGGGGGTCCATATTGATCTTTGGTCATTGTAATTTCTCTCATAATTTTAATCCCGGCAAAAACTCTCACAAGAAAATCAGGTAGAGCATTCGTGCTTCCCTTTATATGAAGGGTGTGTTGTGTAAACTTCTTAGAAGACCTACCAATGGTCCTTTTCCTTTGCCTGTAGTAGCTCCCCAACTTCAATGATGGTGATGTTGACCCCTCATTCTCTTTCTTTCTTTCTTTAAAATGTTGAAATTTAGAACTACGTCTCTGTTCTGAAATGAGAGAGGATGTTACTCTCAAATATAATAATGTTACTCTTGTCTTTGTTCATGTACTTCAAATACAACCGTACTGATGCATTTACCTTAATTATTAGTGAAAATTGTTAACAACTTTTCCAAAATATTTGTTTTACCCAAAACAAATTATCGTAACTAAAAAATGTCAATAGAAAAACTCGTTGCTTTAAGCAACTATCTCCTGAAAGAAGACAACTACTTTAAAATACAACATGATTTAAAAAAAAGAAAAAGAATCAGCCCATGAAATAGATACAAATGCGATTTGATTTTTTTCTTTTTGCTACATCGAGATTTGATTTGATTGCTTCAATTTTAAAACCNAGCTCATGGAACCACTTAATAAACCATTTTGGGAACTTTAGGGACATCCCCTTTTTGAACAAGAAAAGCCAAGAATGTTGATAAGGCTTGTAGTAGAAAGTATTGTACCAAGCGTCAATATAATCTATATAAGAGTAATGCTGAGGATTAAACTGTCTGGAAAATGTCTTTGTTTTGAACCATTCTTGATTCCAATCTTGACTAGATAATACTTTTAAAATTTTGACCTTTGAATGTAGGTAGTAACCATTTTGATCTTTCTTGTGAGTTAATTCAACTGACTCTGTATCAATCAAAATCAACTCATAAAAAGTTTTGGTTTTAAGAGGATGATTGGTATGATATTGAAAAGGTGGAGAAAAGATTTGTTTAGCAATGTCTCGAGGAGACTTCTTCGTCCACTCTTTCTCAATTACATAGACGGGGAGTAAGTCTTGTTTTTCTTGATATAAGGGTTCTGTGGTAGATGGTGATTGGGGTAAGTTTGTTGGGGTTAATAGGAAATTATGATAGGTTAATGGTGTAAATTTATTGTCATTTGGGATTAAGGGATTTTGGCTTTGTTGAGACATGGTTTTTACCACTTGTAAGTGGGGTCTTGATTGAGGTGTGGAACTTGGACCTATTGGGTTTATTGAACACTGGCCGTAAGGCCTTACGGTACTTTGGGCCGATGACCCAATAATATTCCGGTTAGATCTTGATCTTGTTATAGTTGTTGGTGTAGTGGAACCCAGTGGCGGTCCATATTGATCTTTTGTCATTGTAGTTTCACTCATAATTTTAAACTTCTTAGAAGACTTACTTACGGTACTTTGGGCCGATGACCCAATAATATTCCGGCTGGATCTTGATCTTGTTATAGTTGTTGGTGTAGTGGGACCCAGTGGCGGTCCATATTGATCTTTTGTCATTGTAGTTTCACTCATAATTTTAAANCAAATCATTTTTAATTTTAACTATTTCAAACACTATCTAATAGTAAGAAAAGCCTCCAAATCAAGGAACATGGTGCAACATAGTCCATCTAAGTATGAAGATACAAGTTCGATGTCTAAGAAATACAAAGAGTAACCTTAATGTTTCATCACAATTGTGGAAACAGTGTCTCCCACGTTATCGATCACTCGTCAAATTTGTTTTGAAATAAAGATAAATAATGACAACCAACCTTAAACATTGGAAAATTGGATGTTTCTAGAGGGCGTTACAATGGAAGGGGGGAAAAAAGCTGTGGTGGTGGTTCTTTTCTTTGGGGGGTGTTGTCCCAAATATTCTATTAATATTTTAAGCATTATAAATAATGCGAATAAAATAAGAGGTAGAAATTTTTATTGGAGTTCATATCGTCTACACTGACACTTGAAGTATTTTGGAAAAGGCTCAAAATGTCATGAAACGACGACAGGAAAACCAGAAAACCACGACAAACAGGGTAAAAAACTTTGTTCTTAAAGCCCTTTAAGCTGTGGGTTGGTTGGTTTATGAATCAATTTGAATTTTGTTTCGAACCTCAAGTCTTGTTGTCTATGTATATATATATTTTAGTCTTTCGATGTTGATTTTATGTTTCGAGTATGGCTTTGGGTGTGGCAGTGGTTGAGTGCTTGTGCTACTATTGATTTTCATTAAATTTTTATTTCACAGCAAATGATATGAAATCCATACAGAGCTTGCAAATAAGATGTTCAAATAAGTTTTTACCTCTCAAGATGATAAACTTTTGTGTATTCTGCTTCTGTTCCTCCCCTCTACTGCATTCTGCCCTCTGTTTTCAGCTCCTTAACTCTGTTTCTTTGTGTTCCTCCCCTGCTTGGTTCTTATAAAGGCAAGACGGCAAAATTCAAAATTTAGAGGATCAAAAGTATAAAATCTAGTAATTGGAAAATAAAATCGTTCTGAAATAATAAAACAAAAAAACATTAACTTACGAGCAAGAGAGTTGGTAGGAAGTCTGGATACTTCATCATAAACCGCAAAGAAAATACAAGAAAGTAAAATGGGACAAAGGTTTGAAAGTAAAGAGATGCACAGTATTCAAAAACTAGGTTAAATGCTTGAGTGGTTGTAATTTTTTTTCGCTCTGCTTCGTAATGTGGTAGAAGCGCCCATTTATGGAGAGTAAGTCGTTAAGAGTGTTCCAGTCTTGTGACCCGGTTATCCAGTTGATAATAATTGCTGAAGATAAGCCTTGAACTATTGATGATAAGTCTTGAACTGTAGAGAGATTATTGCCTACACTGTGTCTTTTGTCATCTTCTGCCGACACTGTCTTTTTACTGTTGTCTAGTTACTTTAGCCTTTACTTTACAACTCATTAAAGATTTTGTAACAATCCAGAACTGCGGTATCTTCATTTGGGGTAGTATTTCTTCAAACTCTTCTAATGAGGTAGTCGTTGCCAGGAAAAAGGGCTTCTTGAGAGTCTTGTTCATTCTTCTGAGGAGTCTGATATTTAAATTGGGATATCCATTCATTAATCCAAGTAGGATGAACCAAATCAATTTTGAATTTCACCCTTAATTTAATTTTCACTTCTCTAACTAAAAATGTTAAATTTGATTCTTCAGACATCCTTCCTTGCTGATGTATAGTCCCAAAAGATGCTATGAATGAAATAAACTTGTATCCTGATGGGAAATTGGTCTACTGTCTGAAATGGCCATATCCCTTTCCAACGTTTGGAGGAAAGATAGATGGAAGTGGTCCCATGTCAGAAAACCACTTGACGAACCATCTTGAAAATTTTAGTGAGATTCCTTTTGAGAACCATATGAAACAATAATACTTACCGTTTGGTTTGAATTTAAAGAATTATACCAGGCGTTCTGATAATCATAGTAATTAAAACTGCCTGGGGAAAAGTGTTTGGAAAAGGCTTGTGTTTGTATAGTGGTCGGTTCCAGTATGTAACAGATAGAATTTTCAAAATCATAAATTTAGAGTGCAAGATCTGGCCAGTTTGTCCATAGTAGTGGGTCAACTTCAATGGACTCAGTATCGACTAGTATAAAACCCCTAAAAGGTTCTATTTTGGTATTGATCTGTGGGGACATATTCAAAGTCTGGTAGCAAGGTGTATCTAGCTAAGTCCTTAACGGGAATATTGTTCCATTCTTTTTCTATAACCATAACTAGAAGGAGATAAGGCTTTTTAATGTAATCTGTTGGTGGTTGAGGGGTAGATGCTTGAGTAGTGTATGGGGTATTAGTTAAGGAATTATAGTAAGCTAGAGGTGTAGACTTATTTTGGGCTGAAGAAGGTGAAGGAGTCTTAGGTTAGTTAGGAGACAGCTGAACTATTTGGGATAAAGTATTTGGAGGTTTTAGTAAAGGATTAGTGTCTAGTCTTGAGGGAATTGGTGTAAGAGCAGCAGTGGTTGGCATAGTCTTTTGTGATTGGGTTGCACCTTTTGGTGGCCCACAGGAGTCTCGTGAGATGGGTCTCCCGCTCAGCTCATTTTGAGGAACCCTGTAAGAATTCTCTTATTAGAACATAATGGAAGTGTGTTATCCTGACCTTTAATATGTTCTATTTCAAAATTAAAGCATACAAGTAATGCTTGCCATCTGATAAAAATATGTTCGGAAACCACGTTTTGGACGTCTTTTCTTAAAACACTGGGAGTAGCTTTACAGTCAATTTTCATTAAAAGGCTTTTATTAAATAAGTCTCCTTGAAATTTTAAAACACATAAAACTATGAATAAAATTTCCTTTTTGACAGTAAAGTATTTTAACTGAGAATGCCAAAGATCAGAATGATATCTAACTACCTGAGTTTTAGTGTTGTCTAGGAGTATTTGCTTAAGACTGCCGTCATAACCTAGATTGGAGGAGTCTGTTTCTACTATTAGCTTCTGGACTAGATATCCCTAACCAAGGAAGAGTCTTAACAATCTTCTTAATTTGTTGAACTATTTGACTCACTTCTAAAGACTATGTCAGAGGGTCTTTCTTTAACATTTGGTAGAGAGGTTGACACAATACTCTAATATTTGGAATAAAATATGCTATATAAGTTAAGCATCCTAAAAATCGTTGTAATTGAGTTTTTTCTTTCATTTCATCATAGAATTTATCTGCAAACTCTATAGCTCTCTGTATGGGAGTAATTGTACCATGATATATATTGAATCCAAGGAATCTTACATTTGTTTGAAAGATTTTAACTTTTGTGGCTAAAACTACCAAACCATTCTCTTTTATTATTTTTATGAATTTGTTTAAATGTTCTATAGGCTGATTAATACCATTTGAAAAGACAAGTACATCATCTAGGACTAGGTATACTATGGTGAAATCCATATACGGGTAAAGTACACCTTTCATTATATTCTAAAATTCACTTGGTGTGTTCTTTAATCCTTGTGGCTTTATATTTCACTCATAATTTCCAAAAGGTTCAACAAAAGCAGTCTTATATCGATCCTCTTCCCAGACCGAAATTTGGACTTGGTGCACCATGACGTCTGCCATCGCTAGTAAGTGACATATCATACTAACCCAAAACATTGAAATCAATATTTTCGGTTTGTTAAGTGTATGTTAGAGTAACGACTCTAACATGTTGTTGAGGTTGTGTTATATCCTAGAATGATGAATTTCATAAAAATGTGGTTTATGGAAAGTTTTATGTTAAAACAAAAAGGATATTTTCTGTTTATTGTAAATATCATAATTTTCTTACGTGTCCTTTGTGTACTATAATTACATATTTACACATACCTACCACTGAGTTTTCAAACTCACTCTTCGTTGTTTCCCTCTTTTCAGATACATGTGTGGGTTCGAGTTTCATTCCTCCTGCCTCTTAGTTTGAAAAGGATTTTCTTTCTTGTAGTGAACCCACCTTGTTATGGTTGTATTTGTTTTCTAAACTATTGTATTGTTTTGTCTTAGAATGCCCCAGGAAACCCACAGGCAAGATCTAACCAGTTTTTGTTTTTGTATTTATGTAGCTATATTTTGATTAGAATTTAAATGTGTAACTTAAGGATTATTTGAATTTGCAAACTACGTTTTTTTATTGAGAAACTGTTGGATTTGTGAATGGATTGGTAGAATTGTGAACAGATTACATGTGTTTGTTTTCTTTGTTGTAATAAATCTATATACAAGAAAAATTATGTCCATTTTTTGGAAAAAAAATTGGTATGCGAGGCTTGCTAAGGCCATGGTCCCCAATGCGTTGGTGATGACTTTGGTTGGGTCGTGACAACATTAAATCTGGACTCAATTAAAGAATAAATGAAACGGTCAATATATGCAGTTTTTTAGGATTTTCTAGTTTTTTAGAGCCTATGTTTAATTTTTGGATTGATTTATGAGCTACATCTTTTCTCTTCTTTATTTTAACATTTGAACGTTATATATTAGAGAGCTTGACATACGCTTTTGTGCTTGATTCAAGCGCCATTTTTATTATTAAGGAGTGAAATAAAGAAATTGAAATTAAATTTATGATATTTTTTTAAAAAATGAATTGCATGTAAAAATGGAATAAGTGGAAGCAGTTTCCTTTGGTCACATAAAACAAAATTCAACACGTAGAGGTGTGATGGCAGTGGGGTGTGCATCCGTGTTGATTTAAGGGTATAAGAGACAAATTATAATTGTAACCAAATGACTTTTATTTTTCCATCAACTTTATAATAAGAAAGAGATGAAATGAATGTGTTTTATTAGAACGTGAAATTTTAGTTATTATATCTTTACTATTATATATAGTTGGGGGGGTTTCAAAATCATTTTTGGTCACATTTTCAATGTATTAATCGTATCCTTCACCAATTTTAACATTTCCTTTGTTTCATAACTATTTATTAGCCATTTTCACCTCGACCTAATCTGCATTTCATCATGTTTGCTATCCACTGACCTTTCTTATTCGTCACTTTCCCATCAATTTTAAGTGCATCATATTATTATTATTATTATTATTATTATTATTATTATTATTATTCGTACATTCTTTATTCCTTCACTTCCCCATCAGTTCTCCACTAGTTTTTATAAAGTTGATAGTTTTATATATTTATTCATTCCTATATTTAGTTATTCACTAATTGTGAAAGTAAAATATGATCATTTTATACATTTAGTATACATAATTCTATATAGATTTTTAATTATCAGAACAATATAAATGAAATTAAAATTTAAAATTTTGAACTATAATTTTAATTTTAGTGTCCTAATGAACCCTTATTATTATTAAAACAAAATTTTCACTTTTCATTTTATATGATGAAGGTGCCACGAGTATAGATTTAGTAGCTAATCATTTTATTAGCTTATAGACACTTTTGGGTGAGAGAGTTAACTAAAAAATTTAAGGTTATTTCATACCCAAAATAGATATCAAATCTCTAATATTATGTTAAATGAGGATGAATCTTTACGCTCATCCGTCCCCAATTAAAAAGTTTTCACTTTGATCATACATGCTTTTATTCCTTAAACTTAAAAAAAAAAGTATATTATGATTTCCTAATTTTCCTAAATACAAACATAAGTTTCCGTTGGATGATAAAGGAAAACAAGTGCATGTTAGTATCTCATAAACTGTGAATCATTTGCATTTTAATCTCTAAAATAAATATAAGATACTCTAATCATGTTTTTATCAGAAGTATAGAACGGATATAAAATAAATAAAACGTGGCTATATATGCGTATCAAGCCCACTAATTATTGAATGAGTCAATATAATATAGTTTTTATTTATTTGTTTCCGACGGAGGTGATATATAGTAGTGGTTGAATGAACGTAGAAATTGATGTGTGGTCTTCAGTTAAGGCATCTGGCGCGGGATGCAATTCCAAAGGAAACTGGCGACCGCAACGCTCCATT
This sequence comes from Nissolia schottii, assembly GCA_003254905.1. NCBI lineage: Eukaryota > Viridiplantae > Streptophyta > Magnoliopsida > Fabales > Fabaceae > Nissolia > Nissolia schottii. The sequence continues at coordinate 72,283 of QANU01013918.1, forward strand.
TCCATCACCTTCCCAATCACTTCCTCCTCCAATTAAGGTTCCTTTTTTCTCCTCTCTCTTAATTTCCTCAATCTTACGAATTAGGGTTTTTGTATGGGATGAACCAAAAATCCAGCTCTTTTTTGGTTCAGATTCAGATTCAGATTCAGTAAATATATACTTTTTGTTGTATGAATGACGATGAATCTCCTATCAAGATTGGATTCTCTGCTGATGCTGAACTTTTGAGGTTTGTTAATTTGATTGGGAAGTGGTTTTGGTTTGCATGTCCATGTGCCTTTGGTTCTGTTAATTCTAGATATGGATTGATTTAAGGGTCTTGTTTGCACCCTCAGATTCCTCTGCGTGTGTTTGTGTCCTTGTTGCATGGTGACCCTCCTCTCCATACCTGGTTGTGTAGTTCTATTCGTCAACACCTTCTTATAACACTCCTTGATCATGAAATTGGATCTTCTGGAACTTTTGTGGGATGGAAGAACTGGATGTGGCTATAAAGCTCTGAAGCTGTAAATGTAACTAGTGATTGAGTTCCTTGAACTGTTTGGTGTCTGAGATCAATGGGTCAGAAATGGAAGTAGTAAAATGAACAATTATGCTGCCGTAGGGACGTATGGTTTATTCGGTTATAGGATGATGGGGTGATCTTTAAGCCAAGCCCACTGTTGTAATTTGATCATAAAAATAATTCTTAAGGCTCTGTAAGTGTTCGACATTAAGAATTTTTTTTGAAGATTCATTGTTTGATGGGAAGTATTTTAAAATAATTGTTAGATTTTCTAATGTCTTATAACTCTGCAAAACTTACGATTAGATAGTTAGAGATGAATTCAATATTTGTAAACTTTACACTTGCAGCCAAGAGTGAAGTTCTCTGTCACTCCTGATGGGTGCTCCTAAGCAGAAATGGACAGCAGAAGAGGAAGCAGCTCTTAAAGCTGGAGTTGTCAAGCATGGGGTTGGTAAATGGCGCACAATACTCAAGGATCCAGAGTTTAGTGGTGTCTTATATCTGCGGTCCAATGTGGATCTCAAGGTCTGGTTATCTTGGCAGTTATGTTTGTTGGTGTTTTATTTCTTGAAGGTCATAATTTCAAGAAGTGTGAATTTATACATATCATGATGAATTTTGTATTGGACCATCTGTACTGGATAGGATAAATGGAGAAATTTGAGTGTGATGGCAAATGGATGGACTTCGCGGGAAAAGTCGAAGTTATCCTCCAAAAATGGGCATCGGGCCCCGAAACAGGATGATAACTCTATCGCGGTCACTCCTGTTATTCCAAGTGATGAAGAAATTGTTGATGTTAAGCCCCTTCAAGTTTCAAGAGATCTCGTGCCGATTCCTGGTCCAAAAAGGTCTATCGTAAGGTTGGACTCTCTTTGTTTTGTTTTATTTTGTAATTCATTTCATTCTATCTATCTACCTGGTTTGCAGAAAAGTGGAACTTTAGCTGTAGCAGCACTGTGTGTAATCATATTCCTCAAATTAGGAATTCTTACTAATTACTAAGTGTCAAGTTCATTGATTTAATTGTTGGCATGATTGCCTGATTTCAATCTCGTGTTGCTTGTATCTTGAAAAGATTTAATTTCATTGGGTTTTTCCCCCCTCTTTTTTTCTTCTATTTTGTTTTTAATAATGTGGTTTTTTGTGTCTATTTTAACAATGTTTGTTTATCATGTTTTCATTTTACAGATTGGATAACCTTATAATGGAAGCAATAACTACCTTGAAGGAAAATGGTGGTTCCAATAAGACAACTATTGCGGCTTTCATCGAGGTATTATTCTAACTTTGAATTCTAACCTCTGTTTTTTATTCTTTTAATTCATTTATCTATTGGTTGGGATGCTTTTAATTCATTTAATTTGTGATTGTAATATGTCTGATGCAAACCTAGTTTTCCCTGTAGTATGTCTTTTTTTGTCTCAAATTTGCGCTCTAATCTGCATGGTGGAAACATGGAAAGCCTTTTAGTTTAGGTCAATTGGGTAAGAATTTATTCTTTGTTTAACTAAAAGGAAATGTCGTTTCTTAAAAAGTGGAATAGAATGCCTGAAGGCAAAGTCGGAGGAAAGCACAAGTGCTAAGTAGCAGTCCAATTGGATTATAAGTTACAACAAGAGGTGACCTATGGAAGCTAATCGCAGAAAGGGTGCAAGTTAAGTATTTGCTTGGATGAGTAAAAGACTTTTAGCAAGTAGAAGAGAGCTACAGAGGGTAAGAAGATCAACGTAATTGAGACCAAAGGCTAACTGATTGTGCAGGACTCTAGGTTTCCCTTTAAGAGGGAAGAGATTTTAAGGAGTGCTTATCCTATCAGTAGCAAGATGAGGGGAGACCTGCAATATAAACTATTCATCCTCTTATGAAATAGGAGATCCCTCATTCTTGGTATTGTTTGTCTGAGTTCATTGTTAGGCGCAAAATTGTTGGAGGTCTCCAGGATGACATGTGGAACTTCTACTGAAGTGGGCTCATTCTATCCCTTAGCTGGCTCAGTTTTTACTTTTTCTCCTTTTTTTTTTTTTTTTTAAATATTGGTTAAGCATTCTGGAAACATCATTATGCTTTATGTGATGGTAATGATTCTTAAAATGTGATGCTGTTTGAACTTTCCATGCATTAATTCCAATTAAAATGGATCCTCTCAATTGAATTTATTGTCATATGAGGTCAAGTGTGATTTCTTACTATCAATTTCTTTGCTGTCCCGCTATTTGTACACCTCAAAAATATCCACCCAAACAGATAAGCAAACATAACAAAACATAGAAACAAACATTATACAACAGAAAAACAAACATTATCACTGAACATTTTCTATGTGTCCTGTGCACACGTGAGTTTAATATTGCTACAAAACAAATAAATAAACATTGTCACCAAACATTTTTGCATACCCATACACACACGTGTTTGATATTGCTCGTTATTTGTGTTTGATAATGTTTGTTTCTCTATTTTATAATGTTTGTTTTTCTATTTCATAATGTTTGTTTCTTGTTTGGGTGGCTATTAGGTGGCTATTTTTGAGATGTACAAATAGTATTTTTGATTTCTTTGTTGCTTATGTCATGTATGGGTTCTACATCCTCAACTAATGGTGAGAGATCACACTTGACCTCACATGACAAGAAATTCAATTGAGAGGATCCACTCTCAATTCTAATTGTTATATGGTTAATCAATGCCATTAGATCTGTTTGTTTGATGTGAAATCAAAGCGTTATAATAGTATTCCATTTAGTAGGATAGTGCTGTGCTTTACATTTTATGATATCTTATATTGTTTTTTGTTTTTCAATTCAGTTAAATTTCATTGCTTTGTAATATGTAGGACCAATATTGGGCACCGCCTGACTTCAAAAGGTTGTTGTCAGCAAAATTGAAGTTTTTGACAGCAAGTGGAAAACTGATCAAGGTATATTTTAATGTTTCGTGATGTTATAGGCATACCTCATATCCATCTGATGCAAACCTTGTTTGGATGACATGAATGTGAACCAAACAAGTAAAATCACAGTACTATGTTGGCTACTATAGAAAGTAATTTCCTTCACTTGCTTTTGGTTTTGATTTCAAGGCTATTATGTATTTACATTCATGAAAAGAAGATGAAAATTGGAAGTTTAGCGTTGACCACTTCCACATAGTTTCCTACTTTTAAGCTACTTGTTAATTGGAGTTGCACACTACTGTTTTGCAATTAGTTTTAAAACAGAAACTAATATATACTCGCGCACACGCACGCACTCACAAAGGCTTGAGATGCATGCCAAGCTTCTGGTTCTACTCAGTGCACATCCTTTTGCAACTCCATTCCCTTCTTAAGATATTTTTACTGTTTTGATCATGCAGTGATGATAGACGATGTTAATTCTCTTTTCATTGTTTGTGTTATATGATAGCTCATCCCTTGTGAAGTAACTATTTCTAACATATATTATGAAGTTCGAAGCTTGGAGGCCAAAGATCATTTCATATAACCCCTCCTAAACCTTGTCATACATGGAAACCTTGTTTTCTGATGGACAAGTATCAAAACAGCGTCAATGTATTAGTTGGATTGTGGATATCAATGAGCATGAAGTTCTAGTTCTGTGAGGTAGATGGTAGAGTACTGCTGGATGAACACACAGTAAAAACTGTCTCCAGTGCATCTGTAGATGATAAATCTTTGGAGATTGATGCAAGATGAGTCTCTTGTGATGGCTTGATACCAGATTGAGTTGTCTACAGGTGAGAAAAGGATATTCCATTTATAGTGGACTAGGCTCTCCTCACTCTACACTCTTGTCTGCCTCGCTCTCAGGAGTGAGCTTTCCCCTCTAAAGCAAGTGGTATCAATATCAACGCCCAGTTTGTCCACTCTCCAGTGGGGTTGGACTGTTGTTTCCAACCTGATTGGGTTGATGTAGGTGCATGAGGATTTAATGGGATTGAAACCTGGAACTTCATTTATATTGGACGCTGTTCCCCATGTCGTCCTGGCTTTTTAGAAGTGGGTTATCCTATACATCAGTGTTGTTTCTAGATATCACTGTTTCGTGGGTAAATACTGAATCAGGCATTTACTCTAAGCTATACTTGATTATTCTGACTCTAGAGTTACTAAATATAAGGACAGTGTGTGGGGAGTAGATGTTGGGCCACATTGGAAGTCAGTGATGGCTCAGTTATGAATGCCAGGACAAGAGGATGGCTGAAAGGAATAAGGAAAGATGTTGGTGTAAGGATTGAAAAGAGTGACTTTTTAACAAGTTAGAATGGTGAGAGACAATCCTTATCAACTTATTATTTAGGAATCATATATCAATTTGAAATCAATTGTTGTTGTTGCTGTTGCTCTTATTATGTTTAAGTACTGTTGCGTACATACAGCTGCTGGTTGTGGTAAATTGGATGGGATTGTGGTATACGATGTTTAACCTCAAGTTCATGTGAATTAGAAGCAATTGTTTATGGTAGTTTTCAGGAATCTATACTTTGTCTTGATTTAGTGTCATTATGTGGTTTATGTGACCTTGGCAGGTATTCCGGATGCTATTCTTTTCATTTTGTGCCAGTTATATTTATACATTTCACCTAGAGATCTTACTCTTGGTTTAAGTTGATATTTCAGGTAAAACGCAGGTACAGGATTGCGCCTACTTCAACATATCCTGACAGGAGAAGAAACACATCCTTGTTATTGGATGGTAGGCAGAGAGCCTCTTTGAAAGATGACAAGGATGAGACGAATGTCCTTACAAAGTCTCAGGTAGACTTAGAATTAGCAAAGATAAGGTCAATGTCTGCACAAGAGGCATCTGCAGTTGCTGCTCGAGCAGTTGCAGAAGCGGAAGCTGCGATAGCGGAAGCTGAAGAGGCAGCAAGAGAGGCAGAGGCAGCAGAAGCTGATGCAGAGGCAGCACAAGCTTTTGCAGATGCTGCTATGAAAACAATGAAAGGGAGAAGCGTCCCAAAGATGGTAAAACTCGTTTTTCCCCCTTCTTTTGTGATGCTGTAATACATACATCTGTAGAACACGTACAAGATTCTTTTGTATAGAACTTGGAAGCAAAATGATATAGAACATGAGGTTAATGTAAATATGCTTAGCATTAGCGATATTAACCCGTCATGAGGGGGCACATCTCTTTGTCAATCTAATCATCTGGAATGATCACATATTTGATCTGGTTGTGCTTTAATTCATTTGCTTAATTAAATATGTAGATGATTCATGCTTGATGGAAGTTGAAGAGTTGGACATGAAGAGCAACGAACCGTGGGATTCACTAGGACTGACAGCCAGATACATACTTATCTTTTGTTGGCACTGTCTATATTTCGCACATATCATTACTAGAGGCTTTTCTAGTAGCATTATGCAGGTCTTACCTTTACTAGGGATTATTCTGAATTTTTTGGATCTTGAAATATCCTTGTAGATAGAAACATCACTTGAATCATGTAATTTCTTAAGAGCTGTTGTTCCCATCTTTTTTTGCATATGGTGCTCTGTCTATGTAAAATTTGTAGAAAGCAGATGTTTAGGTGAATGGGATTCTGTTTGAGAGAACATACAGCTTTTTTAGGTCATCCCTTCACATATGTTAAACCTTTTATAAGTGGAAGCGAGGCTGAAATAGGATCTTCATATTGTTATGTTGGCAGTGTTTTGTTGGAGCCAGCTTCTAGATTGATGGAAAATAAAATATTCTATGAATTTATTCTTACATTTTATTGCATAAATTCGGGGGAAACTCGTGGGTGCGCGTGCTTGTGTGCGCGCTTTCAGATAAATCTAAACAAATATGCTCTTGTTGGGCTTCACAACTTTAGACTAAAGAATTTCGTGAACCATGAACGAAAAGCATGCGGAGGAGGAAATGAAAAATAAGAAATTCATTCCTTTCCATGAGTAGCTAGTAGAAACTACAATTACTTGTGTCCATTTTCCGGAACATTTCTAGTCACCAAGATAGACCACATTCTAACTAGTGCTTAAATAGTGGTAGATGGAGCGGTGAAACTTCCCCTTTTTGGCCCTCCTTTGCACATGAACATGGATTTTCACACTAAGAAGAAATATGGTCATGTACTCTCTCTGTCCTTTTGCCATGTTTAGGTTCATGTAGATCAACATCGTTTTAACCTGCCCAAGCAATTGTCCAGTGGCCTTGTATGCGGCAAGTATCTCACAGGGCATTTTGGATTAAGTTGTTCAAACCTGTGGCATCAAGAAAAAAACGTTAAAAAAGAAGTCATCAAATAGAATAGCCAATGAATTTTTCTTTATTTCTTAAGGATTAAATAAATAAAGCCTTTGGAAAACTTCGTAAAGACCATATTTTAAAAAGGATAACTTTTCCATCTTTCTCTATTCTTTTGATTGACTGACATTTTGCACTTCAATACAGATTGAAAAAAACTATAGCGTAAAGGGAGTGAAGTGGCACGCATGTGCATGGTGTACCGGAAGTCTTGTTTTTTCTTTCACTGCATGATTCACTAGCTTATAAAACTGTTTGATTTTGTCAAACTGCTGTGGTATACTAGGATCCATTTCCTACTATAATCTTAACAGAAAACAGGAATTATAAAAGTGCAAGAGCAACAATAAAGATGAACATTATTAAAAATCGGGAATGGTTCCTCTCATATACAACCTGCTTCTGTGTTGATTTTCATTCTAAGTATGACCAGTATTTCATCCTCCCCAATGGATGATCTTTCCATCTCACAATTAATTCCATATATTATGATTAGACTTAGTTCAATCATAGACCTTGTAAAGTACAAACTTATTTATTCTGGAATATTGAAAAATAAAATGTATATAATGGGAAAACATAACAGGTTTACAATTACTCACCGGTAATTCAGAAGGAAATAGTGAAGGAAAACTGCTATTTCCATCTTGGCAAGATCATTCCCTGGGCACAATCTAGTTCCTGCTCCAAAGGGAAGGAATTCTCCAGCCTTGTGTTCATGCTATGAATAATCATAAACAAAAAACTTGCAAGTTAAATGATACGAAGCACATAACACATATATGTAACTACAAAATACACGGAACAAAAACCTATTCATTCAATTCAAAAGGAGTTAAAAAAATGAGACTTAGTAACTTACATCCCATCTATAAGGATTAAACTCCTTTGGATTAGGATATACTTCAGGATCAAGGTGAACAGACCTGAACCACACAAGAACCTTCCAACCTTTTGGAATGGTGTAGCCTGTATCATCCAGATGAAGTTAGTTAGTACTTAGTACTATGCTAATACGAATAAAAGGCTATATTTTATGCCGCATAACTCATATCATCGTCCACTTCATGCCACATTATGATATTCTTAACGGAAAATGACATTTTTAGTCATTGTGTTTATTTGGTTTATCAATTTGATTCGCCACGTTTTAAATTGCTATCAACTTAGTTCGCCCATCATAAAACTAACAGACTTTGCTCATGGGCAATCCACGTTAGCGTTGTTTGTCTCGCGTCATTAATAGAAGAAAGTAATAACTACTAAACATGGACTAACCATTCATACTGACGTCAGATTTTGCCTCGCGAAAAACCATCAATGAGAACGTAATCACACGCATTGTTTCATCAATCACCTGTGGAATGTAGGAAAATGATATAACAGATATAAGCATAAATTGATCCTCTATCAGCTGATATTAACCTGAAATCCATAGATATCTTACCTTATAAAGAAAATTCATCTGCCGAACTTCCCTAAGTGTCAACCCCATCTGTGTTGGAGGCCTTCTCTTTACTATTTCTTCTTGTTCTGCCTATTCAAGGATTGAACAACATTGGGAAGTAAAGGTTATCACTTTGGAGGCAACGTTGTAGTAGGGTTAGGAAGTGGGGACCCTTTTCATAATGAAGTGATAAATGTGCGCAATTATTGTTCATTAGTGGTAAAGACTAGCATAAAATAGTATAATTGTGCAGAGCTTTACACTGATATCCAATACTGTTATATGAGAGACTTTTCAGAGAGGGGGTGTAAGATTCAACCACGTTTGCTGATGTGGCAACAAATGGTTGGATGCAAGTGCAATTTGAAACAAGTGTAAATTTACGATAACTAAGGAGCTTGATACCTTAGCCTTTTGGAGATATTCAGGGTGCTTTTGCAGGAAATAGGTCGCCCACATGGTAATATGTCCGGAAGACTCGTGACCGGCGTTCAAGTACATCAACATGACATCAATGATTTCCTCATCGCTCAACTTCCTTCCCTTGTCATCTTCAGCATCAAGCAGAGAATCCATCATATCTTTGGCTTTCACAGGCGAGCATTCCTTCCTTAGATTCCGCCGCTCGTCCACAATAGATTGAAATGCTGCCAATAGGTTCTTCCTAGCCTGAAACAAAAGCATAAAATTGATAACTACATGGTTTTCATAGGCTGTGTTCTGTTCCTTCCTGATATAATCCCTTAAAGAATATCCCTTAAATCAAGAAATTATTTGTTGTCACGTATTCCAAGTTACCTTGAATGCTTTATGGAATGCAAATCCAGGAACATTGATCTTCATGGCCCTGACTCCATAGTTAAGCGCGGTGTACTCCCTTTCCAAAGCCTCCATGATCGGCTCGCTCTCGGAGCTGAGGAAAATGTGCATGATGATCTTGAAAGTAAGCTTCCTGATCTCAGTTAAGAACTCAATCTGTCCCATGCTGGCCCATTTCTCCAATGAGCTCTTCACATTCTCTTCAATGTATGTCAAGTACAGCGACAGCGCCTCCATGCCGTTGATCGAGGTGGAGGTGAGTCGGCGGAGGCGCCTGTGTTCCTCGTAGGCCATTGCAATGAACGACTTCTTGCCGACAAGCTCTATGGTGGAGGCAGGCCAGCCGGGTTTGAATTTATCGTCGTCGGTCAAAACCCTTCTGCATGTCTCAGGTGTTGTCACAATCACACTCGGGTTTCCAAACATCAAGGCCTTGTATATTCCAGTCTTCCCAAATCTGTATATACATGCCATCATCACAACTCAGTCTTCTTTGTAGGAATGGATGGCATATGAAAAGTTGCTTACTTAGCGGAATAATGAGAATTTAGGTGACTAGATAAGCTGAAGGTACATTTCAGTAATGGAAGGAATTGTTATATAGTATGTAGTTTATGTAAATTGGTGTAATTGCATGACGCATCAAATTAATATCTAGTAAGGTTAATACTTTATTTAATCTCTATTTATACTCTAGTTGTTCCCTCAAATTTAAAAGGTAACACAAATGTTGGACTCGTTAGTCTCTATCCCCATGTCCCAAGAGCAAATAGTTAGATTGTTCATAGACTATTTAGAATAACTAATTCAACGTTTGCAAAGTCCATGAATTAATTTGTCATTTTTTTAAAGTTGAGAGATCAATTAGAACAAAGGTGTAAAGTTTAGGGACCAAGTAGAATATTAACTCTAGTATATGTTTTTAGTTAGGATAATTAGTTAGTTGTTTCATGGCTACATAAGGTTTGTCTACCACACTTCTTTTCATTCTGTAGTCATATTTCCTAAATTTCCATCTTTATCTTCTTTATTTCTCTTTCTCTGCTCTACCGTAAATTTTCACGCGACATAGAATCTTGGTAACCCACCTTAAACTTTTCCGCTTCACATTTTTAACTTTTTTTGTCTGTAATATATCTTAGTTTTAAATTATTAAAACCACTTTGAGAACAGAGACACAAGACTTTTGATCTCTCACCACTATTTGTACAAGGAAGAGAATTTTTTTCTCTTGGATGCTGTAGAGAGGAAAAGAAACGGAAAAAACAAACAAAACAAAGAGAATCATTGTACCTATGTGATCCCCCAACAACTGCTGAAAACAGTAGTAGGAGAATCTTTCAAGATATGCCAAAAGACATACCAAAAGGGATTTAATTTTAATTCGCTATTACAATTTTCTTCCTATCTTTATATTCAATCACAAATTATCATCCATAAAAAGTTTTCACTATATAATATCAAGAGGTTTAATTCATTCAAATTTAATAGCACAAAAGTATACATAGTGTATATATTCAACCACAACGAAATAACCGCACAATACCACAAAATTATTTTGCTATACTTGATAAATGCCAAAAGTTGTCTCCATCATCTTTCCAATTGGCCCATACTGTCCCCATTATTATTTTTTTTCAGTAATGCATGTTAGGTATTCTACCGAAAATATCCAACGCACAGCTAGCCTATAGCTACGTATAATATATACAGATATGAACAAGGAAATAGACATATAAATTTTATAACACATACACAAACTTTATTAAATATGAAAATCAAATAAATAGAAAATAGGAATTTAAATAATATACATAAGATTTTAGGTTTAAATCACATTAAATATAATTTTTAAAATATTAAAACAAAAAGGTTCTTTTATGGGTATCCAAATTTTTATGAAAATACTAATACTTCATTATATTTAAACAGTTGTAATTCAACAACAAATTTAAAATAATAAATAATTTAAATTAATAAGACAATTGATAAAATATTAGATAATATGATATTGATACCCTTAACTTTATGGGTATCAGAAGACAAAAATGCATCTCTAAACTACATGAATTACTGTTCCAATTATTTTACTCCTCGAGAGATGTTAGATGAGCCCATAATATGTAAGTAGAATATGTTGTAACATTTTGCATTTTTTTTCTTTTCAATTTATCTCAAAAGCATATTTATCTCAAATTATATTTAAAAAGGATAAGCTAACAAAGTTCCTCAGAGTAATATTTAAGGTTCTTAATTCATCATTTTAACTACTAAATTAGAAAAAAAAATATTTTTTAAATTTAATACATTAAATGTATCTATTTTTTTTATCTTATTTAGTAGTAACAAAAATTTAAGAATATAAATTAAGAGGTGAAACATTACTCAAAGTCTAATACTAAAAGCACCCGTTAAATATTTTTAAATAAAATATGAGTATTTCAATATTTTTATAAATTCTTTTGATTCTTTAACTATTACCTTCAAGATAAACTTAACAAAATTCATATTTAAAAGTCTTTAAATTATCCCATCATTGGTAGTCCCTAAATGGACCATTTGAAATCATGGAATGCCCACACTGACATGGATTTCACAACCTGACGTACGTGTCCGGACATCAAACCTTGAAAATGAAGCACCTTTAAATATAACACTTTTTTTTCTAAAAAAGAAAATATAACACTTTTTTGACAAAAGAATATGTAATTTTTTTTTGTTTTCAATTAAACTACCGCGTGTGTATATATATATATATATATATATATAAATATAAAGAAATTCAATTAATTCAACTCAATCTTATTATTATATTATTAAAAATAATTAAATTTAGTTAATAATTTTAAAAAGAAAAACAACATACACGCACATAATTTGTGTAGTAAATAGAATTTTTTAAGAAATTATATTATATTTTTTTCTCAAAATAAAGTTAATCCAAAATTTTTAAATTAATCAAAAGCTATAAAGCAATAACGATGAAAGTTGGGAGTGTCGTGTTGTCCACAAATGTTGGATTCTGCACCACATCATAGAATAACACTTAAGCCAGTGTTGTGTGGGTGAGGTGTTAAGTGAGAGTGAAAATAAAAAATAAGTGCCGCTCTCCTCTCTAATTGAATTGTAGTTCCATAATATGTATCCTTTATTTGTTTATATGGCATGATTATATATAACCTAGGTGTGAAAAAAATAAGGTATTTTAATTTATAATTAAGGACTAAATATAGGTATATATAATTTTTTTTACATCACTAAGACTGAAATTTTGAATCATTAAATTTATACCTATTCTCTAAACTTCTCACCACTTTACCATTTATTTAAATGCATGAGTACAATATAAGTATAAATTTGTATCTATTTATTAATTTTAAGTTACTTTGGAGGAGTCAAACTAGAAAGATAGCCCACGATAATTTCAGAGTCCAACCTTTTTCTGCCAAACTAGAGATAATGTAGAAAAAGCATGTTATCTTGCATTTCTAAGACCACTAACTAGCACTGGCAGCTTTTGGTGACAGAGCTCGGGTGAGAAACTGGGACAGCTAAATGCATGTGTTATGAGTGTGGTAAGTGCCTTAAAGAACCAAAACTGGTTAAGGAGCGAAAAAAAAATAATTTTTTTTAGCACAATTTTAGGAAGATTACATTCTTAATGATACTTGTTAACAAAATCTATGTATTAATTAATTTTTAGCAAAAACTTCTGTTCTTATAACTTTTTTCTTCTTAAATTATACAAATTTTAGAGGTTTCAAAGGGGAAAAAATGATACATAACATAAGGGTAGAACTTAATATGGAGCTTGGCATTTGAGTGTAAGAATATGGAACAAGCTTGAAGCTACAGCAGAACTAGCTAGCTTGTTGGGTTAGGATGATTGTTACAAAGAGTCCTAGAGATGGTCTTGATCATACCCTTAAGTAATGTGAGATTTAAGAGGACAATAATTTGAATAAATTACCTGGAGACAAAAGAGGAGAGGAAAGAATCAGGGTCACCGGACTTGAAAGCTCTGAGGAAGGACCACATGTTGCCAATGAAGGGCCATCCCATGTCACCTGGGGGAAGAGAGTACTGTTGCCTCACACCCAATTTGGACTCATAGAGCCACCAATTGACACTCTTGAGGAAAGATCTTAGGACCAAAAGGGCACCAACAATGGCCACTATTAGGACCACACACATAGAACCCATCTCCATCATCATCACTCACTATACTTCAAATTTAACACAAAGTCCCACGCACAAGTCTCTTTCTTGTGTATTTATAAGGAGGGCTTTGAGCGTGAGGTGGGTGAGAATGAAAAGCATGAGAGGAAGAATGAATGAGGAAGAGGAACAAACAAATAGGAGTATAGAATTATACGATTAGAAAAGAAAAATGGAAAAAGTATAAAAGGAATATTAATTTATGGCAGGAGTAGAGTAGAGTAGACTAATAGGCAGATGGTGGCCAAAATGCATTTGTTAGTGTAAAGTAAGAGTACATAGAGAGAGATAAAGGTAGCCGGCATTCCTTTTCCCCAAATTTGGTATTGTCCTCTACAATATTAGGAACCAACCCCTACGACAAAGAAGTATATGAGATGATGTATAATTAAAAGTTATTATATTTTATATATTATTCATATTTTATTATTCATGTAATCTAACTCTTACTATTAGATAATTATTTTTCACTACCAAATTTTCTTTCTTCATCTTTTCTTTTACTCCATTCTTCGAAACCATAGTTTCAGGCATTTAATTAAGGGACGTTGTACTCTTACAAGTAGTGTGAGATTCAACGGTGTAAGTATAATTTAATTGTGATCGCAGATTTCTTTAATTTACTATATAGATGAGTGTTTCATTTAGGGTCTACTTTTGATATATAAAGAGATTTTTTTTCCCCTTTTCTTTTAGCAATTGATAAATATATGTATTGATGTTAATGTTTTATTTAGTTAAAAATATTTGGGAAAACTAATAATGATTAAACATTTAGAATATCATAAACTATAAAACCTCAATCCATTAAGGATATATTTGGAAGATTCAAAAACGACGGTAAAAAATGACTAATAATAGAATTGGGGGAGGGGTGAGACAATGAATGGAAGGCTAGATACATGTTTGGTTGTTTGAAGAAGAAAAGAAATGGACTTCCACAAAATTGTTCTCATTTTTTTTAAGTGAGAAAGACTCATACTCATTATTTTAAGATTTTAAGTTAAGATGCGTCGTCTAATTTATTGTTATAATTTTTCACTTGATTTAAATTTTTTAAAAATTTAAACTCCTTTCACTGCTTTATACCCAACAAGTGATATCAGAACCGATGATTCGAATGGATCGAGTGCATGGTGGTTAATGCTTGGGTTGACCCAACTCATACTAGGATATTGACCAAGACTTTGAATTTAGTTACTAGTGAGCCTTTTGTTGAGAAGGAGTACCGACTCAACATTTGAGGGAAAAAATGTTGGAATTTTAAGTGTGAGTTGTGAAGTCCCACATGGGTTAGAAGTGGATTAAATGAGGACAATATAAGTATAACAGATTCATATACTCATTATTTTAAGATTATAAATTAAGATATGACTCCACTATTATTTCTCACATAGTGTATGGATATAGATTTGAACTCCCTTCCAACATTACCTCTCTTATGTCAAGGAGTTGTTGGTGTTGGGTCAAAAGTTTGATGCAGTTTTGTTTTTCCATTCCCTAACTCCTTGTAGAGCTCCTCAAGGGAAAAAAAAAAAACCCCCGAAAGAGTGGTGCTTTTCTTTTAACGAAATGAAAAGAACTGTCAATTGTGAACGAAACATATCAAGAATTTTTTCTTGCTTTGCGCGAACTTAAGAATCTATCTTATAGAATATATAGACCAAGAATTTTCCGCTGAAACGTCAAACAAAATTGACTGGACGTAGTAATATTCTGTTCTTTTTTTTCGGTTACGCAGATACTTAGTAGTATTGATTGAGTTGATTGAAGTTATTCAATACTTATTTTTTTTAAGTAGTTAATATCTCAAGTTTACGTATTGTGGATCAAACAAACTAGTATTGGATAAGTTTTATCTTCATAATAGGTCAATTTAGTTAAGTTTAATCATGGATAGTCCAATAAACTTAAGATAGTGATATGATATGAACTCAAGATTAGTGAAGGAGGAGAATAATTTAATTTTCTTTTTACAAAAGTAACGAATCGGTTTTTATAAAGGAAAAAAAATGTTTCTCATAGTTAATATACTAAATTATAAAATGTTAACATTATTACTTAAAGGATAAACTTTGTATTTGGGGGCAAAGTCAAGATTCATCCTCCGTCAAGATGAAAATTATGTGACAAAGTCAACATATAAACAATTTTAACATGACTTCACTCAAATCTTTCTACATTCCATTCAAATTATTTTTTTTTCTAAATTAAATCTTCTCTTCAAAATCTTTTCGTTAATATTATCCTTTATCTTCTTCATATCCTCTTCAAATTTATTTTTTTTAAAAACAATTCAAAAACTACTAAAAAGATATAAAAATGATAAAATCTAAATAATTCTATTAAATGCAAGTTATCCTAATTTAGGCCTAAAAATATATGAAATTAAATTAAATGTCCTAGAAACCTATTAAAAATACTTAAAAAATAAGTAAATAAAATACTCAAATGAAAGGGTTATTAGTAATTTAGTAACGCGTTAACAAGGGTTGGGGGGAGCTGTTTTGAGTGAATATTTTAGAAAAAGTAATGTTTTTATATTACTTTTATGGATATCTTTAAGGAGATACTCTAAACATTTATTGTGAATAAAATTCAAATTCACTTTTGACTAATGTTAAAAGAAAACATCTAAGTGTCACTACAAAGATGTCCCTAAAAAGTAGTATAAAAAATATTATTATTGTAAAAACTAATGAGGTTGAGTGTCATTTACTCCTTTTTTTTTATACACATAAAAAAGGGAAAATAAAATGCTGCATTCTGAAAAATGATATTCCCCATAAAATCCACATGCACCAAATTCAGGAGTGCTCGAGGTGAATGCTCTCCAGTGACAAGATGATCCATAATAGTAGAGCCCTCTTTGGCAAGGAAATCAGCACAGGTGTTAACCTCTTGAAAAACATGAGTGATGAAAAGTTGTTACTCCTTGGTCTATCCCTCTCTAATATCAGCGAACACAACACTATAAAGGTAAAGCTCCTTATGTGGGTGATAAATCAAATGAACAGCCTCCAATCCAATTTTCACAGTCATGATATTTTTGTTTTTTTTACGGTACAGTCATGATATTTCATCATCAACTGCACAGAGAATTTGGTTTCAGAAATAATAATTAATCAAACTTGCTTTTGCCATATTAATCATTTACTCCTTCCTTGAACCATACCTTTTTATGAACCCCCATGCTACCAGATACTCTGCCAAACACAGAATCTCGCCTTTCCGGCTTTCCCCAATTTCTTGGTGATTTTATCTCACCTTGTTGCCCCACCAAAAATAAGGACATTGAAAAAAAAAATATATTATTTATACTTGTTAATGTGAAATGACTTTCTTCTCATCAATATTGACTGAGATTATTAAAGATTTAGTATGTATTAGAATCTCGTATATATAACGGTGAATAAGATTTAATCAAAATAAATTTCCATATCAAATCAAATGATTGCATACGCAACTCTCCCACAAAATCAAGAGTTGATAGCAAATTAGAGCAAGTGTTTCTTCTAACCTTGTGCCATAATTATTTTGTGGTATAATTAAATCTTAAAGCTGCAACCACAAGGTTAGGTGACGTGGTGGAGGATGAAACATTTGACTGACACATGTTACTATGTACATATGATCTATTTACAGAGGAATATGAAAATTAAACTTAAAGTTATGATATTATATAAAGTAATGTAGGAGAGATCTAATAAATTAATTAATATATTTTTATAAATAATATTTAATGTTTTTAGAGGTAAAATAAAAAATATGTCAAGCATTATTATAAAAGTAAATAAATTAATTTGTATGTTAATAAATTAACTCTTTTAAACGTTTTTTTTAATATACAGGGCCATAGTGTGGATCAGATAAATCCACCTCTATTGGGAGGTTTCATTCCATCTTTTAACAAATGTTCAGTTTTTGGGTAGGAATCCAGGTTACAACTTTATGTTAGGGTAATAATAACAAGAATTGTTAGTAATATACTAAATTTGGTTAATCGCTCACAATTTTATGTTGATGTGTAATTATCTCAGAATTTTTGAATTTTTTATTTAGTACTTAATTTTGTTGATTGGTTGTTATCATTTTCTTCTCCTAATTCCGTGTATGTATGTATGTTTTATGTATCTGTGTGTATCTTAACGTGAATTTCTGCATGGTTGGTTTGGGAAGTCCTACACCAAACAAGGTCATATATGAAAAATCTTTTAAAATAAAAAGAAACAATTAATGAAGATAGGCATTATATATAGAGATAAGTGCTCGAAAACAGCTCAAAGACACAATTATTTATGAAGCCTTAGAAGGTTCAGGTACCTTTATGTATTTACACCAAACAAGGTCATATGCGAAAAATCCTTTAAAATGGAAAAGAGCAATTAATGAAGATAGTCATAATATATACAGACAAGTGCTCGAAAAGAGCTCTAAGATAATTATTTATGAAGCCCCAGAAGTGATTCAGGTACCTTTATGTATTTACACCAAACAAGGTCATATGCGAAAAATCCTTTAAAATGGAAATGAACAATTAATGTAGAGGATCATAATATATAGAGACTAAGTGTTCGAAAAGAACCTTAAGACATAATTATTGATAAAACCCTATAAGTGGTTCAAGTACCTAAAATGAAAAAAAAAAATAAAGAGATCTCAATGGGTTATATTTTTATAAAAAAAATGGAATTGATCGAAATCATATTGTTATCAACAATGTTGTATGAACATAATGTTGCTATTAAAATAATAAAGCAAGATGAGGATCTTGAATAAAAATCTGTCATAGAATTTAGATAGAGAAATGATTGGCTAATGTATAAAGACATAATTTATGTTGAAATCAACTTCACTTGAAAAATATGAACTTTTTGGGATTTATAGTTACACACCAAAAAGTGTGAAGCCAGTGGGGTACACGTAAATTTTTGTGCAAAATAAAATGGGGAGAGATGAGATATAAATTTATAAAAACACAACTTATAGCACAATGGTTTTCAGAAAACCTAACATTAATTGACTATATGGAGATATATTTTCTGGTGGTGAATTTAATTTTATTCTGACAGTTAATAAAGAAATTAAACATGCATCTATAAGCACATTAATATGACTTACTAGCTAGCAAAATTTTATAAAAATCCCTAAAGGATTTAAAGTAGCTGAAGCATATAGAAATTCCTGAGAAAATTTGTTCATTTAGGCTTCAACAATCCTTATATGGATTATAATAATCATGGCATATGTGGTACAATCGCCTAACTCAATACTTATTGAGATATGAGTATAAAATTGATCTCATTTATCCATGTATTTTTCATAAAAGGGTTTGGATCTAAATTGTTATAATCACAACATAAGTTGGTGATTTAAGCATTATTGGATATCCAGAAGAGACTCAAAAATATGTAAAATATTTATGGAGATATATTGACAAGGAAAAATTTTGTCTTGGTTTACACATATAGCATTTGACAAATAAAATATTTGTTTGTCAATCAATTTATACTAAGAAGACTCTGAAATGAGTTTATATGGATTGAAAACACGTTCATTGAGTATCCCCAATGACTATGACATCAGTAGATAAAGATTCATTAAGACCTTCGTGCTATTAGAGCATTGGTGTATTCAACTAATAATGCATCACTAGATGTAACGTTCACTATTAGCATGTTAACGAGATTTAGTTATTTTCTTGCAGGATTCTTTTTCTTCTTTTATATTTTGGTAGATTTCATAAGCTATTTATTTACATGCGGAAACATGACTATATAATAGAGATCAACAATACAGACTTTAAATACTACCTCTTCAAATTAAAAGTCTTGCAATACATGAAATGAGTCGTGAATGTTTTTGGATAAGGACAATTAATCAAAATGTTTGAGCATCATGAAAAATGTTGAAGCAAGTTGTTATTTGTGTCACTGTGACCATAACGTTTGGATGTCTGTTGGGTTGTTTCACTCCTCCTTCCTTGATGGCCAAAAGCCGAATGTGATAGAGGTTGTGTAGTCATTGTTACAAAAATTACAATACTATGTGTATAGTTTATTATGGTGGTAGTTTCTACTTCATCTTATTAAATAGATGTCCATAATTATCCTAAGAGAGGAATAAATATTGTACTTTTTTTCTTTAATCTAAGATTTTTATCCCACTGAATTTTTTCTTGATAAAATTTTTAGCATATAGCTCGTACTATATATGAGGATGTTGTAGTCTTTTTTCTTCACTAAAATTTTTTCCTATTGATTTTTTTTAGTAAGGTTTTAATGAGGCATATCCCTAATAGACATAGATGGAGTGTTATAAAATATATGATTAGGTGAATGTCATTAATTAGTAAGATCTCTTGAGATTTGGTATGTTTATGTATTCCTCACCCTTAACCTATAAATAGTGCTTTGGATGATCAATGTAATACACATCTTTGAGACAAAGAACAACATATTTCCCTCTATTCTTTTTCTTTATCTCCTCTATTACTTTTCCTCATCACTCTTCTCATTAGTTTTGTAACAATCACATATTTGTAACACTATTTTTTTGTTCACATGGTTAGCCAATGAGATTGAAAGAACAAAAAAATATTGATTGCTTATTTATTTATTTATTTTTATGGTAAAATTGTTAGAGGAGGGGATTGAACACAACATTAAAGGTTGATTGCTTATTTCACGTTAAAAAATACTTTCATAATTGATTTTGTGTGCTTCTTAACTGAAATTCGAACATGCGACTAAGTTTGGATTTGAGTTCAAGTGTAAGATGTTGTTCACAATGTCGTGTTTCTAACTTATCATACATCAGATTTATTTTTTATGATTTTGTTTAACAATATATTTTTATCAAAGAATAGATAGTTATTAAATTAATCTAATTTACTTTATTTGATTTTTAATGAACATTCTATTTTTTTACTATACGAAACACATCCAATCCATGAAAAGACAACCAATCTTACTCTAGGGAAAAAGGATATAATCAAGGCAGACATTCAAATTCTCGAGATTCAACAACTAAAAAATTCCTAAAAAAAAAAGACAGATATGAATAAATCTTTGATTATGATTAAAAAGAACAAACTCAAATAGATCAAAATCTAATTTCGTATCGTAAACTCTCCGCTAAAAACACATGGATGGAGAGGGAAGCAAACAAAAAGTAGTTGTGTTGTTGTTAACTGCCTCGACGTATTCCCTTCTCCCCCACTGGCATCGTCCCGCACAGAAATAAATAGCACAGAGCCTCGACTCTGCCTGTAGTGTGGGTCCTATAACGTAAAGCAAGGAGTTGAGCTTGAACTGGCGAACCCAAGTCACTATTCGATCTAAACCAAAGACTTGATTACAGGAGAAAGGCGTGTTGGAATAATTTTTGGACTAACATAAATTAGTAAAATATATAGGTTAATTTGATGTCAAATATTTGTGTCTGACCCATTTTTATTAATATTGTTATTGGGTCAGCATATTTAACATTGTTTATTAGAATATATAAAAAAAATGTTTATGTTTGGACTAGTTGATAATAGGTGAGCTAGACTCATCATTATGTAACACTGAGAGAGCCCCTACTTCGATCCATTCTTAGTTAGAGTTTCGGTTTGCCTATAGAGAACACAAACGCGTTTTGCTTCTGGCTGTGGAATAGATAGTACAACCGCTCTCTCCTAACTGAATTTCAAGATCAAGAACAATTATCATGCATCCATCTGACTCCTCAATTCTAGGTTCTATTTCTCACTAATCTCATTGTTAAGATTTGTTATTTTCACATGCTATAATTGGACTAAATTGTGTTTATAGAAATAAAATTTCTATCAATTGGTATTAGAACCACAATTTAATTCTGGTTATTGTTGTGAAATTGGTTTCGGTTTTAACATTATGAGTGAAATTCATTTTGTTTTTTTCCTTAATATTCTGATTTTGTTTTCGAAATTGATTAAGGGAAATTGTTATTGGAATTATTCTGACTGTATCCATGTGAACAATTTGTGAATTGGTTTTGAATGGAAGGAGTTGTGCTTCATTGAACACTATGAACCCTAACCTTATTTTTCAATATTGAAAATCGTTTGATTGTTCAAATTATGATTTCAAACCTTGGGGATTTTGTAGATAATGGAATTTTGAATTGATCTTGATTAGAATTGTGAAATTTGGTTGAGAATTGAGTGATAATTTCGTCAAAAACTCAAGCTACAGAACTGGTTTTTGTCGAATGAAAACTAGAATTTTTTTTTGCATCCTTTTGGATGAAATTGACTCAAGAATCATGTAGTGCTTGTTCGTGCGATTCTATAGAGACCGAAATCGTCTCAAATGGTTGTCAGATGAGGGAGAACTAGTGAAACTCATTTTTGTGGTTTCGTAGGTCGTCAAACCCAATTCCAAACCCGAGAGGTCAGGGATGCGTGAATAGTGCACGCGCGCAACGCCCATTCATAGGGAGTGGCGCGTGCGGTTGCCTCCGATGGCTAATTTTTTTTCATTTTGACTCCTTTCATCAAAATAAAATTATTGGTGATTTTTAATTATTTTTTAAGTACTGAAAAATATTATTTTGTGTATTTTTAGTTTTAATTAATTAAAACAAAAGAGATTTATTGAATTTTATATTGAATATTTTTTGTGGGTATTCTTTGTATAGTTGGACGGCTTATGTACCATGAATTCTAAATGTTAAAGTACCGTGCTTGTTGCAATAATTTAACTCGTCTCATGTTTGTTATATTGCACTTATATTTGCGTATTATTATTGTTGTCAAAACGCATGTGTAATAATTTGAGAATTACTATATGATATATCATGATAAATATTGTGGGACATTTTACATGATTGTGAGTTTGTCTTCTCCGGATAGATTATGATAATATGTCAATTTTGTAAATATTATTGGATGTTTTACATGATTGTGAGCTCACCTTCGCAATGATATAGGAAGAGATTTTAAAAGAAATGGAATACAAATTATTTAGGAGGAGATTTTAAAAGAAAAGTATAAATGTCAACAATATTTTATGTTTCAAACCTATCAAAATATGTTAAATTGCTAACTATTCATATTATTTTAATGACTCATTGATTGATCTAGAGAACTATAGAGTTGGTACTTCGGCTTAGTCAATCACCTGATCGAGTTTTTTAACAATGAATTAAAGTTCAATCGAAAAGTATAAAGATTGGGAAGGTGAAAAAAAGAAGAAGAAAGAAAGCAAAATCAACCCAGTTGACAGCCCGCCAATTTTTGTAGGCAAAGTTTAAATTTCTTCGTATGTGCAGGTTGACTCATTTAACTTATGGGTTGAAGTGAGTTGGCACAAGACAGGGCGCACTGACTTGTGAATTGAGGTTAAATTAAAAAAAATTATGAATTCTGTGTTGAACTATATTTAATGTTGGATTGTCAGCGGTAACAAGACTCTAATTTAATTTATTTATTTACCTTGTGAAACTATAATTATGGAATTCTTTTATGTTATGTGTATCTATAAAAACTAATCATTGAATAACTTAGGTATGATGATATTTGATAGGGATGACAGAATTATAATTGTTGAAAATAGGGTGTTACTGTTCAAGAGTAGACTCATGGAGATATGTGTATAGAGCATTCAGGATGTCAGATTTTTTTTTCTTTAGTACATGTGTATGTAAGAGTTTTATTTTAAACACGAGTGGTTATAATCTTTTCCTATTATGTTAATTTAATTTTTGTTTCATTAAAAAAAAATATATTTAATTTTTATTCCAACTTGCTAGCCTACCTGCCAACTTGCGAGCGTAATAAAAAGCAGGGCAAACATGATTTTTCAGCCCGCATAATAAATTGGTCCTTTCCGATCCATTTTTATGCGGGCAGACGTTGGCTAACTAGCCTTTTTTGCTATTCCTACCTTTATGTATATAAAATAATAAATTATACTTTTATAACTTCATGCCTAATCTACAAGCTTTGTAATATTTTGTACAATTTTAATTTATACTATGTAGCATTCTCGTACATAAACACGGATCAATATACTAGTTGTGATAATAATAAAAACATTTTAGAGAGCGATCACAAGAGTGACAAATATAGTGAGGTGAATATTTTACAACGCCTTGCATCACTATAAATGTAATGATTGTGAATGAATGAAATAAAGAAAAAAGGTATTGAGCTCGTAATTTATGATCTTTATGAGTAATTTAGCTATTAGCTTCTCTATCATATGATGCATTCGTCTAGAATTCTAGCCTCACCATAATGGTCAACCATCATTTCTTCCATTTCCACATGCTGCTATCACTTTGTCAGTGTTAGAAATTCTGTTAATATGACTATTATTGATTGAGGGAATTTGATTTTATAAAATGGATCTAGATGGATAACCTCATTGTCAACGTGCATTATTGGACTGAGGGTCTAATTTTGAGACGGAAAAGGGCTGATTCTCTTGCACTTGAACACTTCCACTTTCGTTGTTGAACTCATATAGTAAACATGAGTTCAAGGGGTACGTTAATGATAATATTGTTTCATATTATTCTCTATACACAGTGTTCCAAATTCTTATTATTAGATACGGGAAATTTCTAACAATCAATCTCTCTATTACTCATTAGCCACGCACAATACCACTCACTTTGGTCACTACCACCAGCAAACCCGCCATCATCAACAACTCCTCATCACCTTCACCAACAACAGCAACAACCACTCATTTATTTATATCATAAGGGCAATCTATCTATACAAACAATTCACTATAATTCCTTACTTTGAGGGAAGGAAACGTCCTTTCTCTTAAAAGACTAAACTAATGACTAATATTATTCTTTTATGTTACATTTATTCACAATTAGTATATTTTTAGGAACGCAAGGTATTTTTAAACTTTCACCTCGTTACATTTATCGATTATTATTCTCATAATCACTCTCAACGATGTTCCCGTAAATATTCTTTCTATTATTATCACTATTCCCATTATTATTCCCCCCCAACACTTTACCTCAGAAAAGCACATACATAAAAAGTATGGTTTAGGCAAATTAAGAGACCCAACCTATATCCCACCACCAAAAATTCCCATATCTAGTGCTGACAAGAAAAGGTGGTTGTTAAATGCTAGGTCTTAGCAACAATATAGCTAATCTCTCCACAGAATCTATATCTTCTCTGTTGCTGAGTTCCTAGATCGCACTACTGGTGCATCGATGCTTTCAAATAGATGATCGTTAATTAGAAGAAAAAGGGGCCCCAGAAGAGTCACATTATCTTATATCTTGTTCCCTAAAGTGGAAGCAATGAATTGAGTTCAAAATAGTTCAAATCCAATTGCAAAATGCCATTCACTGTCACACATTTAAATCGAAACAGGATGGCCACACACAGCTTATGATCTACCGGACCAAAATAATGCTGAGAAACACAAAATCGAAATAATTAATCAAGACAAAAACATAAAGACTACACCTTTTTGTGTGGCTTCAAGTCTCCTTGTAAGAGAGTAAACATCCACTTTAGTGGTTGGAATTGGCAACACCGGTTATTATAGTCTTAAGGTTGTGGTGTGTGGGTGGATTGGATATTTGGATGGTTTAATGAATTGGCCACGCAGCATGCCACGTGTCATGTCACATAGTGTGCCACATGTCATGTCACTTGACAAAGTTAACAACCACGTCAACATGAACTATTTCCAACAATAACAAGGACTAAAAACAAGCAATTTTTCTAGAGACTAAATCCTAACAAAAAAATTTATAGAGACCAAGTACAAACTTTTCGATTTTATAGGGACTAAAACATATTTAAGCCAAAATTCAAATAGAGTAAATTTATATAAAAAAAGTTATCCTATAGTACTAAAAAAAGTTTCCATAGGAATGAATATCGGTCGCGTCAGGATTGGATAATACCTCTTCCATTCTTAATATATTTATTGCAGGTATATAAAAATTCACTCTCATCTCTAGTACTCCTCTATTGTGGGTAAAAATTCTCCACCATATGACCCTATCAAATATCCTTTTCCCCGTGGGTATTCATAGAAATTCTAAAAATATATTCTTAACAATAAAAAATGACAAAAATGAGGGGAAAAGTGCTTAATTAACTCAAAAAGAAGTTTACTCTTAGCTTTGTTATGACCATTATTAAAAGTTAAAGACACTCATGGAAAGCTATGCTTTGCTGTTTCTTGAGTGAAGTCCAAAAGTGGTTCAAAAATATTGATTTTAAGTGAAAGCGAAGCTTCAAAGAATTCAAAGAAGGCGATGATAAACAAAATCCCTAAAACCTAAATTAATTCAAGAAAAATAAATTTCCTAATACTAAAATTACTAAGTATACATAACACCCAAAAAAAATTAACCAAGCATACAAAATACATTTGGGGACAGAAACGATAGTAGGAACGACAAAGAAGTGAGTGACAATGGCGGACAGAAGCAACAAAGCAACGAGCGTGGCAGAGCAGTGATGCGACGGTGGCAATGGTTGGCAGCAGAAAGTGTGCGTCATCGGTGGGCATTGCGGCAGAGAAGTTCGACTCTAGAGTTTGTCTTAGAGTTATGAATTTAGTATTAGTGCTTCTATTCTTCATTTAGGTGGACTTTTGTATCAAATATGGTTGAGTTTAAGGTTATGGGTTTTGGGGAGTTGGATTGAGAAGAAATATTATACTGAACTTAAACTATTATAAGAAATGTCATTGGACTAAGTATTTTATTTATTAAATGTAATATAAGAATAAAATAAATATAAAATTACTTCATCGATTTTGAGTATCTATTGAGTCAAGTAGTGTGTAGACAAACTTTTGTCTCTATCTTTTTCTTCACAATTTTTTTCATGTATTCAAATACTTCCTATTGGGTGTATAGATATCCAATATACATATATATATACATACATATATATATATATATATATATATATATATATATATATATATATATATTCTCAACCCAAATGGTTTGTTTGTAAATTTTATTTTAAAAAGAAAGTGAAGAAAAGGACATAAAAAAGAAATATTTTAAGAACTTAGTTGAAATGTTAAAATTATAATTAAACTCTAAAATATTTCATTTTTTTTTCTTTTTTAAAATAAAACTCATTAACACGAGCTTCCTAGTTCACAAATGTTCTTTTCATCCATTACAAGATGTCGTCCAAGATCGGCGTGTGATCCTTTTATGATAGAAACATGTTGACAGAACTTTATAAAAGGTAGTGGTAATTTTTTTATTCCTTCAAATACCAAAATGGAATCCACTTACAAAATCATAAAATATCTTTTCTTTTCTCTTTTGGTTGTTTGTTCTAATCCATATTATACGACTCGTTACCCAAAAAAATCTATATTATACTTTTCAAGAACAATGCACATCATCACTCTATCTGTCGTCGTCTTACATATCCAAAAAGTATGGTATATAAACTGATTGACACCAAAATCTGACCTCACAGATTTCAATATTAATTGGTCCAAATTTAGCAAATGGTCTAATCTTGGTTTCATTTAAAGCACATATAGGTCAAACTTGTTCAATTTTAGTGGTGCGTGATGAATTGTAAGAACTCTCAATAAATGGAAAGGGTTGATAACGTTATAATACTGGCCCTCGCAAGTCTCCTCAGTCACACTGAAAAATGTTTTGACGCTTCGAAAACCGGCATAGAATGGCCCAAATAAGCAGCCATAACAGAGAATTTGATATTTCTTTGAAAAGTGACAATACATACCCAAAGAAGTCCTAATCCGGCCATATAAGACCAATTTATCCAAAAATTTATGTTTAAGGTAGAACAACCCTCATCTGTTGATCTATCACACTTGCTAGTAACAAAACTAGTTAATAGTATGTGTGTTATGTTACACAGGTACCGTTACGATATTGATATTGTGTATAGGTACGAGGATGAGGTACAATTTTTTAAAAAAAATGGGGGTGCTACTGCGACATATATATATATATATATATATATATAGATATATATATATAAATTTAATAAATTTCATGTAATAAAAAAAATCATAAGATAGCTAACGTAAATTTTCAATCTAAAATCAACAACACAAGAAAAAATCAAGATCATACAACAAACCAAACAACTCACAATACAAGAAAAAACCAAATTCTTTCTCCAAAAATAAAAAAATAACAAAAGAGAATAAGAAGTTAGAACAATAATAATCTTAGTGAAAAAGAAGAGGAACAGGAACTCACCGGAGATAAAGTCGTGTCACCGGAAACATAGTCCTTGATGGATGTAACTTTGATGGAAAAGAAAGAGAACAAGGATGCTGTAAACAAGGTCGCGCCAGAGACAAGGGCGGCAGAGAAGAAGAGGCATCACAAGAGAAGTAGATGGAGAAGAGCGGAGGCGCAAATTGAAGGTGGTGTACTTAAGAAGAAAAAAACACAAAATCACATAGTTTTGGCCAGTCACTATACTCGTTTTAATTTTTTTAAAAAAAGAAGTGGGTATGTACTTGGCCGTACCTACAACATACTCATATTAGATACATACCAAGATGGGTATTTTTCCAAAAATTAGAGTACCCATACAATACAGGCCGTGTGGATTCTTAGTTTAAATGTGTGACCTCAACTTAAACTTTAAATAATTAATAATTAATGAATTTGATTCCTCGTATTTAGTTACAAAATCCTCGTTAAGTTGTTTGGCTTCTTGCTTGTCACAATGCCCTTTCGGACATTGATTTGATGTATCTAGTGGCATCTATTGGTAAGCAATGTGTTTGCCGTT
Organism: Nissolia schottii; assembly: GCA_003254905.1. NCBI lineage: Eukaryota > Viridiplantae > Streptophyta > Magnoliopsida > Fabales > Fabaceae > Nissolia > Nissolia schottii. The sequence continues at coordinate 100,311 of QANU01013918.1, forward strand.
AATTATGATTTTATAAACTCATTTTTCATTTGTGACTTTTACCAAGTGTGCTTTTTTAAGAATTAAATTTATGTCCTTATTTTTATAGAGGATCAAAATTATTTATCACTTGTTCAATATTTTGTTAGCATGTTCACGTCTTTTTATTTTATAAAAAATTTAAATAAATAAAAAATTGTGTTGACAACCTTCTAAAACAATTAAATCAATTCATTGATAAAAGCAAAGCCTCGGGGAAATAAGCCCACACACAAATAAGTCATTCAAGAACTAGAGCTAGGTGAAAACTCATGTTGATATTTTGGTCTTAGATACTAGCCGAATACACCAACAGGCCACAATACCTTGGGTTTGGGGATCCAACCAGCCTACAGCCGTAGGAATTAGGAGCCTTATTGGGCTCTTTTCATAGTCAACACTACTGTGAATAGTCAACACATATCCATTAAGGTGGGGACAAGGATTCTTTAGAGTGAGAGATCTCACCATTAAATCATTAAATTGAGAATAAGTCTCACTTTTACTTTAATAATTCAATAATAAAATCTCTCACTTTACCATCTCAAGTAAAGATAAGATCTAAATCCATTAAGGTGGCATTCATGTAAAAAAAAGTGATCGCTAGTAACTTAGATAATTATTTATTAATATTAATATTGTTGTTTTTAAAGGACAAAATTCCTTTTTTTTTGTCTTTTAATTATATAAAATAAATTACTTTGGCCCTATACTTTTTTTTTATATTCAACTTGAACATATATTTATTAAACGTTAGTCAATTTAATGCTTAATTAATCCCTTAATTGTTCTACTTTTTAACGTAGGAATCCCTTAATTATTCTACTAAAAGAGGATTCGGGTTTGATAAGTACGACAACAAATTGAATAAAGAAAAATACATAAGCAAGCACTATGCCACAAATAGCTTTTATGGACAATTATTTAGTGGCTAATGTGCAATTGTTGTTAACAATCCTTTATAAACTAAAATTTAGTGACCATTAATTAAAGTCACCTATTAATTACCCTAATAACACTAATTTTTAAACCCTTTTTTTTCTGACTTCCCAAAATAACTTTAGATGATTGTTAAAAATTAGAATTGCATTCTAAACACTCTGAGAGATACATTCTAAACACTCAGTCCTCCCCGCTCTCTCACTCTCACGCACTCAATCTTCGCCGCCGCCACGTCGCTACCGCCGCCGCCTCTCTGGTTGGTTAATAATTGGTTTATGGTTGATTTGTATATCATGTTGGTTATATAACATTATTTTTTTGTCAGCTCACTAATGTTATATTAGATCATGAAATGATGACAAAATTCAATGAACTTAGTTTTAAAAATCGTTAAAATTAGAAAATTTTAGTATGAAGGGTGTTACGGACTGGGCCATAAAGGCCCATCCTAGCAGCCCCGACGCCCTGGCCCATATCCGCGGACCCCGACCTGACCGCCCATATGGCAGATCGCCCTGAGGCCGCCACTCTCAACCGTCCAAGATAAGATAACCCATTCCCCATATCTTATCTACCCAAGATAAGATATCTTATCTACCCAAGATAAGATATAGCCATGCCGGTATCCGCGGGCGAAGCGCATAGCTCGGGGTTGAGATATCCCTCACCGCCGAGATACGCGGAACCTCCTCAACCGCCTCAGCTATTTAATAAGCCCGCCCCTCAGGTATGAGATCATCCAATAATCACTTACTATACTCCTTAGACCATTGCTTACTTGAGCGTCGGAGTAATTGCAGGTACACACCGCAATCGCGAGTCCAGAGATCGATCGTGCCGGAGCTAGAGCATTCATGCCGTTCCCAAGCCTCAGGATCCAGAGCTTGTACCGAGGTGCATACTTCGGAACAAAGGGTATTTACACTGCCATGTTATGTTGACTGAGTTTTTTTACCATCTTGGAATCTGTTGTTCTGCTCTATCTGAATGAACTGGATCAAATCAAGACAGCCACGCTACTCTTGCTCATTAACGATTTCCTTGGACGTAAGAGTGACGCTGAAAGTTTTGCTCTCACCTTTTGTCAAATAAATTGAAAAAAAGTAGGAAAAGGAAAAAACCCATGAAATTAATAGAAATTACCTTACGGATCTCACAATTCTTCCTTCCTTTTAAGGCAATTCTTGTGGGGTTATCCTTTCCAATGGTTTATTTCTTTTAAGCAATGCCATACTCTTAATACATCCTATTCTGATGTAATGTATCTAGTGCCTTTGTTTAAACTGTTTCCATTTTTTTATTATTATCTCACTGGTGTGTATATTGAAGTTACTTCTAACATTTTTCACTTTTTAAGCGAGATTCTCATTCTCTTCACGTGTGTTCCTTCAGGAAGCACTGGAGGCTCATGATGGTGCCGGTAAATAACTTCTGTTAGCTGTGTAAATAACAAAAGGGAAATGGTGTTAAGCTTGTAAGATAGTCATTTTGTTGTTCATAAAAAAACAATTTGATTATAAATGCAGGTCCCACCCAAACAATCTTAAAACAGTAAAATAACTCATTGGGGGAAGGGAATTTGAAGTGTTACTTCCTTATTTAACTCGTGTGCTGTTGAGATGTGATTTTTATGATAAAAAATGTGTTGACACTATTGTAAATGGGTATTTATTTCAGCATAATTATCCATTAATTAAACCCACCCAACTATTTAAGCATGCATTGATTCATAATTGGCAACATTAATCTCTAGCTAGCTTGATTGAAAACTTTTGTTACTGAACTTACATAACATGAGGGGTTAAGAAGCCCTTGTATTCATCATCTAAGGTTGGGGGAAGATCCCAATGAAATAATGTCACAAATGGTAGCAGACCTGAATACCGACAATTTAATATATGATTATGAATATCATGAAAATGATATATATGAATAAATAAAGGATATATATATACACACACACATGACCATTAGCCAGTAGCTCGTTGATGAGGTTGTTGTAATATTTGATCCCTTCTTGGTTTATACCCTTGCTTATTTTCCCTTCTTCGTGTTTATTTCAGTAGTTAATGTAAAATCAAAGGTTCAGGATCATGCTAATTAATTAAAACTCAAAGTCCTGAAAACATTTTGCTTACTTGGCAATATCCTTGACCAGGAGATTGAGAATCTGTAAGCATTATTTCACGATCACAACATCCTCCTATTAACATTAAATCTGAGTTGCATAAGTTATTTCCATGATTGAATACACATTCCATGATCCCAACACTAATTTTTACAATTTTTTTTACTTCACACGTTCAGGCTCCAAATTACTCTCACATACTCTTACTCTCTCTTAGTAGGGCTGCCGCTGCTGCCGCCGCCGCCTCTCCTGCTTCTTCTCTCTAATCTCTTATAAGTACCTTTCTCTCTCTCTCTCTCTCCAAAAGAGCACTATGAGCAATTGCTCGTTCAGTTCTACGTTTTATTATAATATATGTTATTATTATTATTTATCTCTCTTGCTTTTTCCATTTTCTTTTTCTTGATGCCGAACTGGCAATTTTATTGATCAAGTAATCAATTAATCAAGGCTCGTAGAATCTTATACAGTTTTCTTTTTAGTGTCATCTAAAGCAATTTTTTGACTAAAACAATTAGGTTGTAGAATCTTGTTTTAATTTTTGTATTCTTGTTGAAGGGTTATGGACATTCTTAGAAGTAGAAGTTGGATGAAATATGATAGAGTTAGTAAAGAATATCTTGATGGACTAGGAGAGTTTTTAAATCATGCATTTCGTCAAAGTAATGGAGAACCAATTCTTTGCCCCTATAAAAAATGTGTGCTACGCTATTTAGTAAATCAGGTAACGGCTTATGATCACCTTATGGTTAATGGTGTTATACAATGACTTCTTTTAAAGGACCGAAAAAGTGTAGAGTGGAGGCTGTAGCTCTTGAATCATCTCGTCCCCTCTCCTTCATAGTTGTCGTTCTTCTAAACTCTGCCCTCGCGTGTGTCTTTGTTCCTGTTTAACTTTGTGGCCTTTTCTGTGTTTGAATATTTTTGGGACTTGATGGGGGGGGGGGTTGAATACCCCTTGGAATTGTGATGTTACGTTGTAATTTGAAATTCAAGTTTTAGCTTTATACATACTTTGGATTAGACGATTTTTTCCATAATTCGAGGACATTAAGATAGCTTGATGACAAGAATTTTCATTTGAAGGTTGTTTGAGTTCAATCTCTCTCATCAATGATTAAAATATTTTGAGCTGATTAGCACTTGATTATAATCAAATTCCAAATTCCATGGCCTAAATTTCATGGCCAGAATTCCAAATATAAGATAGGTAGGGATGTCAAAAAACCCTAGTAGGTGGGGACCCCGCGAGTATTCCCCAAATAAATCACTGAGGAGGTTGGGATGGGGACTAAAGTCCCCCGTGACAAATTTAGGGGCGAGGAAGGGGATCATACTCCCCGTCCCGCGGGGATCCTGATATATATGAAAAGTATATAATACCCTTATTTAGTATTTAAAAAGCCTATAGATGCATATACATTTTGTGACATTTTACACTTATTTTAATTTAAAAAAAAAACTAATGGCCTATTTGGAATGGTCTAAAATTCAATTTCATTCCTTGGTACATAATATTAGCTTGGAATTGAATTCATGCAGGAATTGAATTCATAGAGGAATTGAAACCTCATATTTTGCTTGATATAAATTCAGACTCATTTGGATCTGATTTCCAATTCTTTCCCCTCCCCCCTCCTTCAATCAATACTCTTATCCCCCCTCTCTTCCTCTAGTTTGCCTTCATCGGTCGGTCAACGCTTCTCCGACTGACTGCTGCCTCTGTGGCCAACGTGATTCAAGACAACCCTTGCCTTAAAAGACACAACCACCACCCAATCGAACGCTACAATCTCAATGATAATGGAGGATTGATGAAGGAGGGAGTGGATCATATTTTTTTTTATTTTTTGGGATGAAGAATATTGTTATGGTGTTGGTGGTTGAGGTTTGGGGAAGATAAAGAAGATTGTAGTTAGAAAATGATGAAGACACAAAAAAAAATTTGATGAAGGATAGGTAAGATGGAAATTTTAGATCCAGACCTCCTTTGCCCTTATTATGAGGCCATCGAGGCGTGGAGTGAAAAAAATGAAAAAAAAATGGATAGAATTTTTAATTTAAGAGATATTATAGTTATTTTATATGAATTTAATTAATTTTTTTTACTAGCATTAATTTATTCATTCCAAACATAAAATTTGAATCCAACTCTCAAAAAAATTGAATTAGAATAAGGGAGCATGCTACCCTGCACTGGCCTCTTCTCAATGGCCAATTTGGTCCTAGGCCGAAAGGTTTAAAAAAGTTGGGGGCTCTAACAAAAATGTTGTTACTGCATTATTTTACAAACGGGCCCTTCCTTATCTAATTAATGAGACTTTAATTTAGCCTTAATTCATTCTCCTCTCTCTCTCGTCCTCTCACCAGCGACAATCATCGCCGCACCGTCATCCAGTCCATCCACCTCCCCCGCCGCCACCGCTCTATCACCTCATGACCACCCCCATCATCCACTGCAGTGCCATTTGCCTCCTTCCCTCTTTTTTTGATTTCTTCATTTTCCCCCTTCACTACCTCTCGTGATTTTTTCAAATCCATTAGTCTTTACCTTAGAATAAGTTTCCAAAGCTGTAAAAGAAACCTAGTGCAAGTGACTTTCCCTAATTCCCTCAGCTCAAACCTCACAAACAGAAACAAATCAACAATCCGTCTTTCGTCTCTCTCGCTGCTTCTATCTATCTCTCTGCACGGCACCGACACAACATCATCAGGTTTGTTCTTTTTTCTTTAATGGTGCTCACCTGCTAGTACTGTTTCATATTGAGATTAAGCACAGTGAATGGTGTAATTATAATGCCTATGAGTATTTTATGTATGAGAGAATGTAAGGTTAAGTTGTACTCATAAATTATAATGCTTTTTGATGGATCATTGTTATACTTGTGTTTTTATACTTGGTATTTATCATTTGTGATATATGACTGTGTTGGTGAATTTAATATTGATGGATCATTGTTTACACTCATCATTTGATTATTGGTTTGAATGGTTGTTCGTTAGATTCCTGGCTGAAACATTTCTCTTGCCTTTATCATGTACAGGTCGAACACACTCTTTCTCTATGTCTTTGTAGTCAATAGGCTCAACATTGAGCTTCCTCAAGCATTTTAACCCCACTAAGCTGGCTAGTGCTATTTCTTTTGTTAAGTTTTAGATCAATGTTCTTCAACTTTAACAAACGTGCAGTCAAAACAATCGAAAAGCTGCTGGGTCCCTTTGGAAAATCAATCTTCTCATTTGAGTGCAAGGTCCCTATTATTCCTTTTTTACTCGTCCGGAGGTACAGTTACGTGAATGTGTACATGGACTGGAAGAAAGATTCATACTATGACTCGATCGAGCACATCCACCATTCCATTCAGCTGAAGCCTCTCATTGCCCTCAAAAACTGCATTGCTCGGGACCCCAACGGGTGCATCCCTATCTCTGATGTGTCTAAAAGGGGTTTACAGCTGGACGTGCCCATGAAAGTTGCAAGATTTATGAGGCAATATCCATCCGTCTTTGAGGAGTTTACCGGTCCTAAATACAATCTTCCTTGGTTCAGGTTGACACCAGAAGCTGTTGAGATTGACAAGGATGAGAAGAGAGTATATGAAGAATGCAGGGAGGATTTAAGATTTAGGTTGAAGAAGATGATATTGATGAGCCGAGAGAATGCTCTGCCTTTAAAGATAATCCAAGGGATGCAGTGGTATTTGGGGTTGCCTGATGATTTTTTGCAGCATCCGGAACAGAATCTTGATGAATCTTTCAGGTTTGTGGAGACGGAAGATGGATTGAAGGGGCTGGCACTTGGAAGAAGAGAAAAGGTTCGTTCTGTAATGGAGGAGAATGCCATGAAAAAAGGTTTGTACCTTGGGGGCCCAATGGAGGCCATTGAATTTCCCTTTTTCCCATCGAAAGGTTTAAGGTTGAGGAGGAAGATTGAGAATTGGCTACATGAGTTTCAGAAGCTTCCTTATATTTCTCCTTATGATGATTTCTCAAATTTGGATCCAAACAGTGACATAGCGGAGAAAAGACTTGTGGGGTTTCTTCATGAACTGCTTTCCCTTTTTGTTGAGCATTCAGCAGAGAGAAAGAAGCTCTTTTGCCTCAAGAAGTATTTTGGATTGCCTCAGAAAATGCACAGAGCATTTGAGCGGCATCCCCATATGTTTTATCTATCTTTTAGGAACAAGACTTGTACAGTCATTCTTAAGGAAGCCTTCAATGATAAATCAGCTATTAAGAATCATCCTCTATTGCGGGTTAGGAAGAAGTATATCAAGTTGATGAAGAAATCAAAAGTGATTTTGAGGAACAGGAGGGTGAATAATCGATTTTCTAATAGAAATGCAGAACTGGATTTAGGTTCAGATAATGTGGATGAAGAGCGGTGTGAGATGGCAGGTTGTTCTCTGGAATAGTTTATGTGAACATTTGTAAAACAAGACTTATAAAAAGGTACACAAGGTTTTTACCAAACTACTAAGAAAGAAATACAACTAGCTGAGGAACAAGCACAAGTTGAAAAAGCCTATTAGCTGTTTTCACATGATAAGGTAGCACATCTGGTTGTATGGCCTTGAGGTAATTTTCCAATTTCATGCCTATATATAGGAAGAATGTTATCATTCTTGTGATTAGATTTAGTGACAATTTGATTCACTATGCTGAATTTATACACTTCTTTTTGGCATTTTTAATTTTGAAGTATAGCACATGGCTATGGATGTTCTACTTTGTGGCTGTACTTGTTAGCATACAGTAATATTAGCATGCAGTAACCCCTTTTTTTTTCATTTGGCTGGTAATAACATTTTATCAAGCCTTTTCTTACTCTTTTTGTTTATTTCTCTGCTATCACATTCTTGATGTATAATATCTTTATTGTCCTTGACTCTACAATTCTGGTCTATCTCATAAGTGGACATTGCAACTATATTGACAAGTGGTGGTATTGAACATGCAACTGACATTCTGGAAATAATACTTGCTGCCAGAATTCTCCAGTTATTTTAATGCATTAGTTGGTTGAGATGACTCAAGAGTGAAGACATACTCTATATTATTGTTTGAAAGTTGAAATATTCATATATGACTGAACTGAATTTGTTGCCCCCTTTTTTCAAGTGACTGAACAAACTATTGATGTGTTTTTATTGAACAGAGCAGGTGGACAGCAAGAGTCTATTGTGAGTTTGTAATTTGACTTTCATTATGATTTTCGAGCAGATAATAATATCAGTCATCAGACTAAACCTGGAAAGTTAAAAGAAACGGAAGAATCTTGAACTACCATTCTTTAACCATGGTAGTGTAGCTAATGGCTTCCTGGCAGCCAATAAGCTTTGGAGAAGGTGGGTTTGGACCTGGTTACTAGGTGTATCTATTTCATACCAACTCTATCAAGATCTAGATACTATTTTTTCAAGCCAACTCATTACATAGGTCTGATTATACATTTCAAGACACGACTAAATTGGAACATGTTCACCCTGTTTAAGGTTTAAGAGGGAAATAAGGTCATGATCGATAATGAAGAAATAACAACAAAGAGGTTTCACAACTCGCTTGAAGGTTTGAAGCACTACAAAAGGAAACATTTAAAGATTAAGCCATACCAATTATCCATGTTGAAGAATCATGAATATGATTTTAAGAATGAAGAATAGAGAATGCTGAGTCAACTTGTGGAGGATTCAATTTGTTGATGATGTATCCTGTGAGGATGTGACACAGTTTTAGCTAACACATTCACAATTCGAGTCAACTTATAAAGGTGCTGAATGAAGATCTTTTCGACAAAACTGATATACCAGTGTTCATTTATTTTGAGAAGGATAATCTAAGCTTGTCTTTAACTACCATGTTCTACACTTCAAACTATTCCATTTTAAAAGGGTCTTGAGCCTGATATATATTGGATATGATATGGGATCTGAGAAATGATGCTTAGGTTGTTACAGTCATGCTGGCGCCTGCAAGAAAGGTTCATTTGTTATGTGTGCAATAATGCTTAGCTTACTGAGCTGAGTTGAAATTTCTCAATGTACTATTGGTTTAGGTTTTTTTTCCTACATTTTAGGATTGTGCTAGTATTTGCGGGTTGAGTGTGGGAAGTTCTGTTTCTTAGTTAAGTTCTGAAGACTAGGTGAGATAGTATGGGGATATTGTATATTTGAGAAATGGTGTTAGCATTTCAAGTTGGAGTGCTGCAGCTAACACCATATGTTATTGTAAAAATTCTCATGAATCAAGGGAGCTAGACATGTGCCAAATTGTCAATCTTGGTTGTTTATGGTTGGCTAAACTAAGATAAATTCAATGTTTGAAACGCTTCATTAGCATTCCTTTACTAATTCATAGGGCACAGCACAGATTGTGGTGAGTGATTGACAGCTTTGTTTGCTAGTATTTTTGCTGCGCATGTTCTCAATCAACTTAGATCTTGTTTCAGTTGGGGGGTTTGATTTACTTCACTACAAGTGCATGGTGTTTTGTTACAACCTGCCTAGAATATTACTGCATTGTTTCAAGTCTGGGAGAGTTTGATTGCGTTCATAACGCAACTGATAAAAAGGATTCAAGTTTCAAACGTGTTATTTTGATCTCTAGGCTGCAAATTCAAGCACATGATGATTCTCCAAAATATGTCAACCAGATTCTAGTTTCTACAATGTTTGATTCATATTGTAGCTGCCATAATAAATTCCTTACGGAATGGCTTGAACTAGATACCTCTCCCAGATAACCGAAAATAATTTCCCCATTTAACCGCGAGTATCTGGTAGACCTTGCCTCTAGGGTTACTTTGTTATTGCTTACATAAAATTGATAATAAAAAACTCGAACATTAACTTTTTTCATACAAAAACAATTTTCAAGAACAAAATATTCACAAACAAAATAAGAAGAATCTGGCTAGTTGAGCTAATCAATCTCCTACAGGTAAATGCAAGGACTTAAGTGTGTCCATGAGAAAGCTATAAAATTAAATTTATTTTAATAATATTTTTTATATAATTAATTATGCATACTTACCGTTAGAGAGACGCAAGTTGGAATTAAAAATTTTGCGGTCATTGACTTGCTAAACGAAGGGGTAGCACATCGGGTTGTCAGGTTAGCCTGGCTCAAGCTAAGTTGGGCCATTTTTTAATTCTAATTTTTCAGCCCAACCCACTCATTTTATCGAGTTATTTGGATTAGTTTATTGGGTTTAACCTATTTCAATAGCTCTAATTATGACATACCGTCCACAAGTCGGTGAAGGTCTGCCCCACTACACGAAGGATTGGATTCCTTAGAGATCGCTATGGATAACGCTAGATGGTGGTTGGTGGCCCAATTTGGTTTCAACATCCTCAAATCCAACTAATCTTATTTAAGTCGAGTTAGTCCATTATAAGAACAAAATACTCGCATCATAAGACAGTAAAGTAGAAAATATTTTAATGACTTTTTCTTTTGGGTCGAAATCACTTTTTAAATCACGTTATCATCCTAAGAAAAAAATCGTTGGACATGCTGGGCTGCACAAAAAACCCCAAAGGAGGCCCATATTCACCCTAATTCTCACACCTTCCCACACACTGCCACCTCCTCCTCCTCCTCCTCCTCCTTCTTCCCCAGTCAGTCTCAGTGGCAAACAAGTGCCAACCCGAAAAACCTTCCAAGAAAAACAAAATCAAAAAAGAAAAAAGAAAAAGGAAAACAAAAATGTCACGCAGCTTCAGGTCCCTCACAAGGCTCCTCACTCTCACGCGCAATCCTTCCCTCACGCGCCACCTCTCCACGGAGACGCGCTCCCAGAAGCTCGATCGCATCGTCGACGACCTCCTCCGCCTCGACAGGCTCGAGAGGCACGACTTCACCGTCCTCTGGAGGCTCAAACTCGGCCTCGACCGCTTCGCCGGGCCCACGGCGGACCTGGGCCGGCTGGGCCCCGCATCGGGCGCAGCTGGGCCCGAGGGTGCTGCGGGGGACGCGAAGGCGGCGGCGGAGAAGGAGAAGACGGCGTTCGACATAAAGCTGGAGAAATACGACGCCGCATCGAAGATTAAGATCATAAAGGAGGTGAGGTCGTTCACGGATTTAGGGTTGAAGGAAGCGAAGGATTTGGTGGAGAAGGTTCCTTGCGTCTTGAAGAAGGGTCTCACCAAGGAAGAGGCTGATCCAATCATCAATAAGCTCAAGGAGCTGGGTGCCACTGTTGTCTTGGAATGATTTCAATTGTTTCAGTTTCGATTTTTTTGGTATAGGTTTTGCTTTTTCGTTTCTTCTTGTTGTAGAATCATTCATGACTAGTTCATGGTTAATCATAAATGAAAAAGCTATATATCTTGCCTCCTATTTGTTGTTCTTTTTCTTTCGATTTTGATAGTTTTTGAATTTTATTAATTTTGATTGAAACGTGATACCTTTCTTTTTGTTTTGTTTTGTTTGTGTTTGTGTGTGTAGTTTATTGATTTTAATTGGTTGAACTTGTACATGCTTCAGAGTGTATGTGATCGTATGCGATTGCATTTGGTTAGATTTTCTTTGGTGAAGTTATATGATCTGCCATTGAGTAGATGATAGAGGTGGATATGGATTCCTAGGGTTCTTCTCTAAGGCATTCTAGGTTTATGTATTATATATCTATTCGTTTGTATTGTAGTTTCATTATTAGTGCTATTATTGTTGTTATTGTCTTTTGTTTGTATGAGCGGTGAACAAGTTTCAGGTGTGTGAACACTTTGCCGATGATTTGATTTAGAAGTCTTTATTAGAAAATGGATGAATTTTGTTCCATGCGAATCATGCGTGCCTGATGTTTGTAGAAATGTATTGTGCAATAGCATTTGCATTTTAGATGATATTCTAATAGCAGATGATATGTGTCTCTGTTCACTGTTAATTCCGGGGTTTGGTTGCCAATGTATGGGTGATATTTCAATCTCTGGCTTCTAAGCATATTTGTGTCTGTTCAACGTAATAAAGGAATGATTGCACGTAAACTTCTAGGCTTTTCTTATTTTCTTATTACTTTGTCATTTTGTTACTTTCATGAATCTTTGACTATTTACAATACCTCCAGTCTCTTATATAACTGTTGGCTGTGGATGTTGCTTTCATATTTTTCCTCTTGGCAGTAGATGGTTGCCAAAAATTGTGGTAAGCAGCTTGGAATATTGTTGCAACTGTGCACAGCACGGGTAACATAACTTGTTAGTTGTATAGTTAATGGTTTAAATCTATGTGCCATATGTTTAGCTGTCTAGAGTTGTATATATAGATCATTCAATATTGAATTACCTATCCATTACAACTGTGAGGATCAATAACTTGCGGGTGTTTGAACATACCATGCTGATGCTGTAAGATGATACTACTGTGAGATCTTCATTTGGTGATCAGTGGTTATGATTTCTTCTTTCCATTTATTGGTTGGCAGTTGTTATGATTTCTAATCGGTAGTGGTAATAACACTTTATTTTCCTCTAAGGTGGTTCCTCATTGGATTTTGTGTAGGGATAAGAAGGCAATTTTCCTTTATTTTCTATTCAAGATTTTGTAATTTCTGCAAGTCATATATTCTTTACTCGACATTGCGCACATAGATTATTATTATAAGATCAACAGATTATCTAGTAGAACAAAGCTTAGTCATTATTTTTGTTTATGTAAGATGAAGAGATTCAATAAATTGCTTGCATCTCCTTGAGGGGCAGGGTGTGTGTATTTAGATTGCTTCTTACCCTGATCTCTACACTTAATCTGAACTTTTTCAGAAGGAGTGTCTGCCGTAAACAAGGATTTTAGTTTTGAATTGTATTGCTACATTTGTGAGCATGAAAAATACATGTTAGGTGCACACGAATTCCTCTGTTGTACAGGTTATCATTTGGAAAACCATGTGAAAGTCATGTGGTATTAGTATTTAATGAGATTTTGTTGCTTTTCTTGTATATTTTTGTTTACGTGTACTTTATTTTTAACTCTTTTCAGGTATTCTTGCAAGATCTGAGCAATGTTGAGATCTTATTTAGTAATGTTCCTATTTTTTTGACATTAAAAGAGAGTTAATTTCAATATAGGAAGTAATAATCAAAGGAAAGGTCGAGTTAAAGTAAGTTTGATCAAATGTCAACAATTAGAATCAATTGTGCTATATGTAGACAAGCCACATTTTGTGGTGGCAAAGCTCAAGTGAGTTTATTAGTTTATTATATTGCATTATTTTTGTCTGAAAAATTTCAGAAAATTTCCTTCTAAATTTTAATTCTAAGCTGATTCTGGATGACAAGTCGTGCTTAACTCAGATACAAGTGCTAAAGTTTGCTCCTAACAAAGCAAGAAGAAGCTTCATGTAGTCTCCTGATGTGTTCTTAGCCACAAAATCGTCAAGTGTGGCATTGTTTCTCTTGAAATAAAGTTCCTTGATTTCGTTTAAATCTCTCTCTGCACGAGTTATGATAACACGGCTCACAGCATGATCCTCATCAATTCCCAAATCATTCACGGCTTTGCGTAACACCTTAATCAAAGTCAATGTTACATAAAAGTTATTTTAACAAAAACAAATATAAGTTAGTGAGTAATTAAATGACAACACATTTTATGACTATAGTTTACCTTGGCAAAGTACCTTTGGGGGTACTTAATGCAACGAATGGCAATACGCAGTGCTCCTAAGTATTCATCACTTGGATTGGGTGCTATTCCCTACAATTAGCAAAAAGGATATAAGCCATAAATATCTGATAATTGGTGATGTCTGTGTTTCTTCTCCTTGTGTTCTGTTTGGAGAACACAGAGTATATTATATAAAGTAATATTACCTTGGTAATTGTTGTGCCATTTATGTTCCTGAAGACATTGAAAGTCGCACATAGCTGCTTCTTACTTCTTGTGCTTAAAATTCTTATGATTTCATCATCACTGAAATCCTTCTTTTGAATCACTTGATGAAGAATATTTGCTTCTGAATGAGCCATACTCTCATCAAGCTCAACTCCCTCATACCTATAGGTGCTTATAACTGCAACCAACAACTGCATCAAAAATCACAAGCCTTGTTACTTTGGATGGTAATTGCAGTGGTAAAACACCAAGAGATGAAATATTGCTTATTACTAATGTGATTGCCTTTATAAATTTATACATTTTTTTTTTTTGTATAATTCTCATTCCTAAATAAATTGGAAGATTTTGTTTTCCAAATAAGTGCCACATACTCTGCGAATATCACCAGTTGTTATGGAAGCTACATCTTCTTCAAGGGAATGCTTGTATAGAAACTGATATGAACGCTTCACAGCCAGAAGCTCTTCTGAAGTTCTAGTGCAACCAATCTCAATTATCACTTTGTAATCTGGTCTTTCCTTCTTCAATGCTTCGTTAGCAAATGCAGCATCTCTTTCAGCTGGATCCATGGTCCAATAGCACATAGCTTTCTGGTTGAAACTCCATAGTTATCATATTTGGCAATAAAAATGTCATCAAAAGATATGTACAAAATATATATCTTCTGGTAATTTCACTGGATTCCAACTAATATAATTTAAGTCAGGTCAGATTTATTATAAAAACTAATGTTTTTTATTTGTAAGACTCGAATCTGATCTCTTGAATAAACATAGCAAGTGTTAAATCACTCGAATCTATCACACTTTGATTATCCAAAATAGTTTATTGTTATAAATTTGTAGTCTATTTCAAATTTGTGTTGGGACGGGTAGCCGTTATACTGCAAGCTGAATTAGTTGGTCCTCCTAACAGTAAAGTTCGGATAAAAAAAACAAACAGAAAATAAACCATGCTATCACAAAAATTGGGTTAGCTTGGATGGAATACGCTTGCTACCATCAACAGTCCAATACTTATTTTTTACAAATTACTCATAGGATTTGAATCCTATATGAAGTGATTAGTCTGTTCTAGCAGTCACTGATAAAATAAAATCAGTAAAGAGATCTTGTTTATGTTGGTCTATCATATTGGTGCAGATACTTGATAAATATATCACAAACTATGGGATAATTACACTGAATGTTTCCTAAAGAAAGAATGATGCTGTAAATTGTAACAGTTTTTTACCGCAAAGTTTCCTGAAAGTTCAGATTTAAGTTGTTGGATAAGATCCTTATGATAAATTTCTTCATAAGCCTGTCTGACAAGTTTGCGTTGAGCTGCATTTCGATTTGCTAGTATGGATATAAGAGCTATCTCATCTGTCCCCAATCCTATATATTATTATACACACATTAGAAATATGAATATATAATAGAGTAGATTTATTGCTCTAAAAAGTGTAAGAAATAAAAATGAAAAAATAAGAGCGATTTGTTTTTCTGTGTTTTTGCTTAACAAGTGTTCTGAGAGATCGATTAAGGAATAAAAGTGGTAAGAACATTTAATAAATTATGCCTCTTAAGAACTTCTCTGAATACCTTATACAAATACTTTATGAAATTAAAGAACTACACATTTGTATTTATACGAAAAGATAGTTTATATACCATGAACCTTTTTGCATGAAGAGACTTTTTTTCTATGTATTTTGAGACATAAAGATGATTAGAAACAAGACAAAATAGCAGAAAGATGTGACCTTTGCATGCCCTCTTGATACTTTCAGCGTCTTCAATTGGAGAATAATCTTTTCCAGCAATTAGAGTAGCCATTTGGTTGTCTTATCTTGTTCTTGTGTTAATGTCAAGACTTGGGTAAAAGTGTACTTTTCATTTTCCATTTTATAGAAGAGAAACTTAAAATACTGATTCAAAAATTAAAGTATCATTTGCTATAACTGAACAATATGTTATTTTCTAAAAGGGTTTTCTTTTTCAATTAAAACATAACTGAACCATATGTTATTCTAAAGTTTGAATTGATAACGGACTAGCGTTAAATATATCAATGCTTATGCTAGAGTATGAGTATGTTGAGAGTAACATAAAATTTCTTGATGGGTGCAAGGGCACACTGGTATAAGTACACCCCATTTCTTGTTCTTAATTTGCCTTTCTGCTGAACGATTTACTTTTAGGATGTGACGTGATAAAATTAGTTTGGTTTGAAGCATGATACTCTATAGCTTCACAAAATATTAAAAAGCTAGGAGACTCCAGCCATTTTCACTTCTAAGAATTTTCTATTTCTATTCCAAATTTGTAGCATTTAAAGATGTCAAAAGCATGGTCTTCAGATTACATAAGATAAACATACAACAATAACCAATGAATCAACGATTTTATGAAATGCAAATTTCTAGCCACTTTCTCGAGAGCAAGATATTTGACACTTGTCAATGATATCATTATTACATGTTATGCTGTTTGGCAAAATAAAAAAATGAGAAGATTACCAAGGAATTTCTTGACCATCCCAGGCAAAGAACTTGCCATTGTCATGGCTCTTCACATTGTTAATGATGCTTAACAGCTTCTGCACTGAGAACTCTTTGCTGAAGAGCTTCTCTTTGGGAACATTTCTCTGAAATGGCTTAGAGAGATCTGTGTCAACTGTGCCGGGATGCAATAAAATGCATACAATTGGGTCCTTCTTTCTTGCTAATTCAACGGAGACACACTTCGACACTGTACGGATATTACGGGAGAAAAATGTTATCAAGATTTACCATTCAATCAATTTGGCCAAAGACAAATTCAACTTAATCAAAAATATTTCAGTAGTGCCTAGCATTTTTATTATAATTGAAAATTACAAGAACTGTGGTTTTATTCTGAATTTAGCATTGTAAAAGAACAAAAGTATGGTTTTACACAAGAACTGAATTTATGTCATGACACTATGGCATCATGTGATACATATAGTCAACTCCATCTAACAGGACAAGGCTAAGGCTTAGTAGTTGTTGTTGAATGTTGTGAAATCATACAATTTGCACAGTTCAATCTGATGATGAAATTTTTAGTTGGATCATGATGGATCGCTGTACATGGGGATTGGAAGGGCCATGCGCGTAGTACATGACTCAGAGATATCTATGTATGTTTACTTAGAATCCTATCATACGTGCGTGATTCAGTGAGACTGAAAGACTTGTCATATTGAATATTCCATGACAGAGATGATAAAGAAAAGAAATTCATACATTGATTAAGTGCAGTCTTTGAAGATCGATAAGAGTGCCAACCGCCGAGATGATTGTCCCCAATAGATCCAACCCTTGCACTCAAACTAGCCACCACTGCATGACTTCTTTCAGTCCCGGAGCCGCCTCCAACTTTTAGAAGGGGCCACATGTGCTGATTTCAGAATTCAAAGAATACCATACGAAATATTGGGTTAAATTACTTAAGACAATCATGAAATTGAAGATAAAGAAACACAACACAAAATCAGACATTAACAGCGATGATTTCTTTGTAAACAAAGTAAAATGTCAAAGGAAAACAGTTAAAATACTTATTTCTTCAAGGGCATCATCAAAGAACCAATATTCATAAAGGAGTAAAGTATTAAAATGGCAATGGAAATAACCAAGGCACAGATGGCAGAGAAATGGCAATGCAGAGCAATGATGAGCAAGGCATTAGTGAGATTCAGATGCAACTGACTCTGATCTCGCTGAAACCGTTAGTGCAGAGGAAGTGTGAGCGAGTGAAAGTTTAACAATAGTATGTTGGTGAGACAATGAAGGACAAGAACAAGGGGTCATTGCAATGGCACGCATCTTTTCAGAAATGATGTGGTTCAGAGGATTAGCCAGCCTTGGTGGTGCTGATACAAAGAGTATTCAGGAGAAGTTGTGCTTGTGAGCCCAGTATACAACACAGTCCATCTTATCTCACAAGGAATGCATTTGGTACGATTACATGCTGACCAGGGATTAATTAGACTGCTTTCATCATTATAAAGTTGTAGATAAGGTAATCTTTATAGATCAAATAAAAAATAATGCTTACAAAGATCAAATATATAAGGAGTGGACAAAGAGTTAGCGATCTAAGTCTTCGGTCTGTTCTTTCATACCAACTGAAACAATTTATTCATATTTTTGCTGTCCTTAACAACCCAGATTAGCGGGCATTACTTATCAGTTATTGTCATTACTCATTGACAATTACACGATCACAGCAGATAAAATGAAAGTGACATTTATAGGCGGCATCACAATCATTATAAATTCCCAAAAAAAAGAAAAAGAAACAACTGACATATCAAAAATATAACTGAATATGTCAAATTAGATTGCATTCTGACAACCCTGAGTTAAAACCATCCTGAACCTTAGTAAATAATAATGATCTCTAACAATGATATTCTAATGGAGCCACTATAGTAAGCAAACCGTTTGTTTATAGAATTTAATAACAGTTACCAATAATCACCACAATAAAACATATTAGCACTCTAACATATACACATATCCATCCCCTCCTGCAAGACACAAAGGCCTCTACAATCTCCTCATTCACAAAAAGAACCAATATCTACTTCTAAAATTATCATAAATAATTAAAAATTTAATAAAAATTAGATTGATGTTACCTTGATAACTAAGATAGGACCCACAGCATTAACCTCATATGCAAGCATTAAAGATGACTTCTCCAATTTGCTCAATGTTGTCTCTGTATTTTATGAAATGAATCAATATAATCAACTACCTAGCATTTGTACAGAACAAAAGCTCAAAACTAGATATTAGAGCTTTTAGCTAACAGTTCCACCTAACTAGCCTCCGTTACCATCTTCCTTTTTCCTTTTAGCTTTCTTTTTTGACATTTTTGGAATACATTAATAAAAATACTTATACATTTGTCTGAAATTATAAGATCTTACACCTGCCTGTATGTTACAATAGGCAGTGTGTAATTTGGAGCATTACCAAAGAATGAACAAAATCTTTACCTGGTTGGATTACTTCAGGTATTGAAAGAATGCCGGATGCATTAATGAGAAGGTTTAGATGGCCGTATGTCTCTTTTATCGACAATGCAGATTCCTGAAATATTATGAATAAAACACAATTCTTAACAACAGATTGGATAAGCACTAAAAGGATTAGCAAGCCTCTGATTGGCGACTGAATGCATGATGCGGTTTGTGTGAATGACTGAGAAAAAAAAACCAGTTAAGGGAAAAGAATGACCTCAATTGAACTTTCAACAGTCAAATCCAACGGCAAAATTCTAAGACGGTCAGCAAATTTATCTTTCAGATTGATAAGCCCAGTCGACGCATCAGGATTACGGCAAGTAGCAACAACATGCCCTTTATCATTGTTCTCTAGCAGCTGTTTTACCTGTAGAAGGCAGAAACTGAAAGCAGGGTTAATATTTCAGTAAAATTATCTATGTTAACCAAGATTCTTTAATCCTCGATATGCGGAGGCAAGACTTAACGGTTAAGCTATGAGATTGCTTCAAGATATTCAAATGAAAAAGGGCATCCATGTATCATATATTTGAAGAAAGAACCAATTGCATAGCTTTATTAATGAAACATCATAGAAGTTTAACTTCAAACAAAAATCAAGCATGAGACTAAAACAGCCAGTATAGCACTGCTGAGAAATATGGAAGGGCTTATAATCATTCTTGAGAAGAATCATTGGTCAAATTGATTGAGACAGAGAAAGAAAAGAATATAAATAGAGAATGCCAACCGGCATATTCTACCTAGTACTTCTATCATCTTTGAACTTATTCATACTAATCAGCTTCACAACTTTTTCTTTTTTCCTTTTACAATTGTTAAATTAATTCTTGTTTCTGCTTGTGAAAGATATGACAAATTTGCTAATATTATCATACTACCACGGCACAAACAAGATGTCGAAAGCAAACACATCAAAGCAAATCCCATTTAAAAATTAAGAGTAAATTACTCTTACCTCCACTTTACTTTAGTCTAATTTATACAAGCCTCCCTCAAATTGTGAAACAACACCTTCAAAGAAAGAAAATACACATAAACCTAATTTCAATTTTTTTATTTATTTGTCTAAATAGGGTGAAGTGAAGGGAAGGTCGCCCTACATAGTAAAGAAAAGAATTCAAGGGGAGAGTAATTTACTCGAAATATAAACAATAGATGGCAAAATGCTGATTATAACTTATAAAATTTTCCATGTTTAAGAGAAATTACCACTCTCTCAGTCTGTAAATAATGCAAACCAAAGACAGGCATAACCTGATGCTAATCTAGTCTAATACAGTACCAGAAACTCTGCACACTTAGAATGTCATGGTGAAAACCTGGAAAAACATATCCACCTCTTCCTAATGGTAAACATAACATAGTAAGACACAATTATGATTCAAGAGCATCGTTATCAGTAATATACTAATACGAAGAGAGACCAAAACATGAAGAGAAAGCAAGAACTCACAAATTCAAGGCCGATTCCTCTGGAAGCTCCCTGAACCATGGAAACCCCACCTGCAAATTTCAAAGCTGAAGAAGAAGAAGAGGATGAAAAGGCCCTTCGGGTCTGTGAAAAGAGTCGCGTTGAGCGTGATGCCATATTCAAAGTGTGGTGGGTCGGGAATTGCATCAATCCAAAGAAGAAGAAGAAGAAGAAGAAGATACAGAAAGAACGTTGGTGAAGCGTGGCTAGCTAGCAACCAAGAAATACAGACAGAGCAACGTTGTTGTTAGTAATAATGCATGTAATTTGTAGGTGAAAAGTGACAACAATATATTAGTATTTCGCAATTGGATTCAGAGGGAACATTAAAGTGAAAATAAGATTATTTTTCACTAATATTTCTCACTTTGCTCAATTGATTGATGCAAGTTTGCAATTAGCAATTGGGTTGGTTGCCGTCTTTATTTGCATATCCAATAGCGTTGGCTGCTGCCATTAAATTATTTACGTGTTGATGGTGAAGATTAAAAGGTTATATTTAAAGATAATGTGTTTACTTAAAAAAAAAAGAATTATATGACTTTATGTTTTAACTACACAGGTACATGTGCCTTGCACGGAAAAATAATTTATAAACTTGTTATTAATTTAAAGAGGTGTAATATTTTAACACTAAAACAATATGAGTGTGAGTTTTATTACGTATGTAAGAAAGTGTTCTGGTGTTTAACATCAACCTTAATGTGATAATGTTATCAAATTTACCACTAGGCTATCACAACTCTCATGTTATTAATGCACATAAAGTAATATATACATTGAAAATTTATAAATTTTGTGGGGCGGGGGGTGTAGTTCGTGCAACCCTCATTGGATCCGTTCCTACCCTAAGACATTTGTTAAGGAATAAAAAAAATGAAAATTTTCATTGAAAATGTAAAATTGTTAGCTCTTCAATGCACTAAATGCACCAAAAACCTTTAAACTTATCATTTTAAACTCCTTAAGCACTCGTTAGTTTTTCTCTTAAAATAATTATATAAAATAAACTAGTAAAACAATTATAGAAAATAAACTGAAAATACATACAACTAATGATATGTATTAATGTTAGGTTGATGAAGTAAATCACAGAGAAATTTAGTACGTGTATGGATTTTCGGTGGGAGAGGGCCATAATTAATTCTGGCTTGTTGTAAAAGTAAAAAATATCCACTTTTAACATACAAGAATTGATTATGGCGGAAAACCAAACACACGTTTAAAAGATGGGCGTTTAGGTAGAAAAGCCAATGCACGTTTTGCAGAAGAAAAAAAAAAATGAAAAATTGCTCCTGCAGTGGTTAATTTAGAATTTTAACTGATTTCAACAAATGCTCCTTCAATTTGTTGGTCCTTTGTTTATCTTGTATGTTGTTGGGCCTCCAATTTTTTGTCGAACTTTTGGGCCTGTTTATAAGAGAGCCTTCGGCTCAATAGAGTCAGTTTGGTTTGGTAATACATTTTTTCACCTCAGACTTTGCCCAAGTGAGTTAATCGTAGGGACTTTTTGTTTTATTAAATTGGGTTGTAATGTGACAATTTGGCTGCTGGGCTTTAGTTTTTTATTTGACCTATTTTCTTTATGTGTTATGTAATGGGTTTGTATTTTATAATTAGATGACTTCTAGCTTTTCTGAAATAATTTTATGACAACAAATTATTATTATGACAGTAATAGCAACAGACCCTTTTTTACCCAAAAAAAAAGGGCAATAGAACTTTATGATACAAAAAACTTGATTGTATTTATTTAAATTTTAGTGTATTTTTATATATTTATTTAATTATATTTTGTTGAACCAGAAGTAAAGACCCAATAATTAAGTACTTCGACCGAGTCGATTACTAAAATAATTTTTTAATTATGATTACAACTTATAAGTGATGTTGTATGAGAATTGATCATCTCATATTAAATTTTTTCATGACTTTGTCATATTTAATCTCTTGTGTTAATTTCACATGTTGAAAGTAAGAGAGTCAACTATTTTTGTTTAAACATGTATTAAATGTCTCTGAGAAAATCACACCTCAAACCTCAATGCTAGGTACTAGAGCGAGAGAATCTAAGTCCTCGTAGGAGAAGACTTCTCCAATGAAAGGCTCATTACACCATCTGGATAATATCATAATGAAGCAATGATCATCACAAAGTCGATTTGAAATGCAAATTTTATAACAATTTGAGAAAGAACCAAAATCAGAAATAAAACAATAAATTATCCAAAGTGCTAAATTTATTTATTGTTGAAGCAGAATTCTAGTTTATTATTTACTTTGATTCATTCACAACCACTTGAATCCATGTGAGCAAGAAAATTTTAAAACTTTTTGATATATAATGCAGATATGATTGACGAACCAAAGTAAATAATATTCCTTCTATTCTTGAATAAAAATGGATATACTAAATATGGGTAATTTTATAAAGTATTATGGTTTTTAATAATTTTTTTAATATTTGTGCATAATTTAGAGTAAACAATTAATCAAGAATGAAGGGGGCCAATAATTTATATTTTTCTTATTCTTTCAATATCTATGATTTTTTACTTCCATATAAACAGAAACTTCTTAATATTAAGAAGAAAAAAAAAGAAACTTCTTTGCAGGATAAAGTATAATATTTTTAGAATTTCTTTTAAAATATTATCATATCAAGGGAATATTTCAGATTGATAAAAAGATTAAACCAAAGCCAACCAACATTAGCACCAATTAATCGACAATGATGTAAATCAACATCATTATGATTTTTATTTGACGAAAATGATCTGCTCTGTTTCTAATTAATACTAAATTCAAACAATGTGATGTTTCATATGCAAAATCATCTTAGGATCCATACAGAAAAGAAAGTTAACTCACCCATCAAAAAGCAAAGAATATTTAATCATGAATCTTTTATATGTGTCATCAATTGATGACTCCCATTTCTTTCTTGAAAATCATGAACAACAGTTACTCCCACAAGATTAGCAGTTGCTCATATATATCCTTAATATATTCCTTCAAATACATAATGACTATCTTGTCAATCAACTAGGAGAGGCAAAAAAAGCACCAAGACATACTGTTGTTTTTCCCTGCCTATGGAAGTGACTTCATTTGTAATGGGGTGAGAATGGACTGATTTCACTAAAGTTCAATATGGATTTGACAAGACCTAAAGCCAATATCTAAGCTTGCGCAAAGGAAAATAAATGTTGTCTCCATTATATGTGGCTTGAATTGGTGGTGTTGAGGCCAAAAAAAAATGTCACATTTTAGATACAAGAGGAGCACCGCCACCATAGGTCACACATCATCTGCTAATCATATCATGCATTAATTTGACATTAACATGCACATGGCCTTTTTATTCCGGTATGTGCATATGCGTGTATAGTGATTAATCTAGAAAATTTAATTAACAAGGCAAAGACAATACATAAGTATAACAAATGCTTTAGCTCCTTTTATTTACTATTTTTCATCCTATTGTATGGATCATATTTGTTTAAACTAATGGATTAAGTGAGAAACAATCTTGACCCAAAACTTTAAAAGAATGGGTTTATTGATCTTTTCACATATATATTCTTCACTTAATTCATCATCATTGATGTGAGACTTTGCATTCCCACTACTTGGAACACAACGTCATTGTTTTAGCTGATTCTCTCATATTTGTTGTTGATTTCATATTTGCTTTTGCATCTTCTTCTGCTCTCATTTGACCCAATAATTTCTTAACTTTTTTCAACAAGCTAGCTCATAAAAATCTTAAAATTTTCTTCATACTTGCTTGACCTTGTGAAATTCAAGTTGTTGTTGCCCATTCCTCTCTTGCATAGAATGAGTTTTCTACTTTTTTCCATAGGTGAAGACTTTCAACAAAAACACCATTGATACAATGAAGTATCTAAGTATATGAATGAGCTAAGCTCAATAGGGAGATTAATAGTAGACTAGAATATGAGAGGGAAAAGAGTTCAATGACCCCAAAATGACACAACTCATTAACTAGTTTCTAATGAAATCATTCGCCTATTTGTATTGATTATTATCGTATCAACTTAAAACTTTATGAAACGTATAGTGAATGATCAACATTAACGCCAGGTATAATTGGATAAGACTTTTTGATAAGATTTATCTAATTACCAGAATGATGTTATTCTTATAATGAATTAATGGATTTTACTACTTTTATTTCAATCTTCTATAGAAGAAAATAGACAAATTAGTGACAATTATTTCTCAAAAGCGTTGCAATCGTACAAGAATGTGTAGAAGTGCATATTGTGTCAATAAATGCTTCTTCTGTTGAAGTTCCATTGTGATAGAAAGGATGTTTCATTACTACATTTGCTATATAGATCAGACATCAGTACTGGTGTTTCTGCAAAAAGGAACAGATTAACTACCTTGATTTTTTTCCTTCCATCATTTTCAGGGTAAAATTAAACTGTGATGAGTACTACTATGTGATCCTGTACATGCCTATATTCATTAATTACCAAAGGTCCTTGGAAGTCTTTACTATAGCATTGCATTAGAATCATTATCATTATTTAGCCACAATTAGAGAACAAAATACGGTTTTTAATTTTCATTTCGGTGACTATATATTAACATATTCATATATAGAGTGGCTACCTAAGTCAAAGTAAAGCATATTAATTCTACAAAATTATTACGTATTCATAAAATACATCAAGCTCACTAGCTGCATGTGTGTTCGAGGGAGAATGCACAACTGTGATTTTCAATGTGCTATTTGTTTAGTCTATGGAGCTTACAAGAGGCTGGGAAAATTTATTGTCTGAAATGCACTAAAAAATATTCGGAAGGTTGCAAATGTTCCAACTATTGTTGTGTGGTTGGGCTATCTTTATCGAATTCGTCACTTTATTTGGTTTTAATATGATTCCCTGAGTTAGTTATAAGTGGGTATTCTATTTTTTCCCTTAAAACTAATAGGTTTCTCCTATAAAGGTTTTGAATGAAGCTCTGCTTGTTAATTTTTTTTGCTAAGAAGTCGCACTAGTTACCTAAAATAAAAATAAAAAAAAAACATTAAGCTCATTAGCATATAAAATTACAAAGATGTAGCTATAGGTTCTTAGCTATTCCAAAACATTTTTTTTGGTTCTTTTTTCGATATTCAAATTTTATAAAAGTATTGGTATTTTTTTGTATTTAAATGATTGTAATTTAATCACAAATTTAAGAAAATAAATAATTTAATTTGATAAAACGTTTGACAAAATTTTAGACATTATAATGGGATATCGGAAATCCCTTCTTTTTTACTTAGGTTACCAAAAAACATTTTACAATATATATACCTAGTCAAGAGCCCTCAATGAGCCCAAACTTTTTCCGCAAATATAATTAAATATTCAAAATAAATGTAGCTACGTGCGTGAGCATGTATATTAAGGTGTAACTTCATTCAAGTTTTTTATATTCATTTTTACATTCTCAGACCAAACAATGAAAAAATATATATATTTCTTAAAATTAAGTAACTTAAAAATCTAAGGTTTACCTTCTTCTAAAAAAAAATAATATTTGTATGTCAATTTTTAATTTAAAAATTAGATGAAATAGATATATAAAATTTAATCCAAGTTTTTTTTTCCCTCTATATATTATGTATCTGTCCACGTCTCTCCAAACTTAATATATATTATATTAAAACTAATCGAGGAATCTAAAAATAAATGGATACATTCGGAAATAGGGGAGCATGCACATGCAAAATGATTAAATGCCAACCTCGTTTTGCTGGATTTTGTTATCTAAAACATAAACTATACCGATACCAACAGATAAGAAACCAAATATATTAACAATTTCCTTTGCGATATATAAAACAAACAATAGAATTAAACTGCAATTGAAACTAATGTAAGAACCATATAAATTAAAGTAATAATCATCATTCAAAAACAATGAACACACACAAGTTGGTGGATAATAAAAGAAAACAGAAAGCCGAGGAACCAAAGCATGCATTTTCCCTCCCTCATGTCACACATCCATAGAGGTGACATGATATGAAAAGTCAAGCTTTATATTATAATAGTATACAGTATATAATATAATATAAACTTTAACCCTATATACTCTTTTGTCTCCTCTCATAAATTTCATCTCATCAAACCATTCTCCTTCTCTTTTTTGTTTTTTCCTTTCTCTTCACTTTTAGAATAACTCCATAACTCCACATGACTAAGAGGGATGCTTTAAATAATTTTTTGGCACTTAATTTGAAAAGATGGGAAAGGGGGCGCTCTCTAGTCCCATCTGTTTTTCTTTTCCTCTCTCTCTCTCTCACAATGAGCTTTCTTTAGAGTCATGTCCTCATCTAAGCCATAGTGACTGTACTTGTTTTCAACTGTTGAAACCTTCTGTTCCTCAGCTTTCTGTCCCATCCACCAATATTCCCAAAAGGAATGTGGGACTCTCCTTGGTTTTTGCTTCCAATCAACCAGCACTACTCTCTCCTCCTTCTTTTTTCACTTCACTCCCACACTCTCTCTGCTTATAATTTTTTTATCTCCCTGACTGTTCTGGTAAATAACAAGAATAAAAGGCAGCGGGAAAGAGTGGGAAAAAAAACTGATCTCAAGTCTCTCCTCCACCCACACATTACACAATTTCAAACCATAATATTAGAAAACAGCATACAACATGGCCTAGAATAATATTGCACCGCCAAATTAATCAAATTTGGGTTTTTCTTACCATTGTCCAGGTTAAGGAATTAAGAGAGAAAAAAAATGATTGAAAAAATATGGCATGTTTGGTTTTTGTTTTTATTTTTTATTTTTAATCAATATTGTTTTGTTTTTAAGAATTTTGTGAAATAAATAGTGAAAATAAAAAATATTTTTTTTATTTCACTATTTTCTTCTCAACACTCTAAAAAACAAAAAACAGACTAAAAATAGGAAATAAAAGCAGAAGCCAAATAAGATATTTTTAGGGTTGTAATACAAATTTTAAATCTTTCTATGCC
Organism: Nissolia schottii; assembly: GCA_003254905.1. Classification (NCBI taxonomy): domain Eukaryota; kingdom Viridiplantae; phylum Streptophyta; class Magnoliopsida; order Fabales; family Fabaceae; genus Nissolia; species Nissolia schottii. The sequence goes on from QANU01013918.1 coordinate 127,770, forward strand.
TAATTCCTTAACCGATTAAAACATTAGTTAGAAAAACCCAAAAAAATTTAAAGTATGATTAATTATAAAGTCTTTGTGAGGAGGGGGAGGTGCATCCTTTTTCCAAGGTCATGTTATAACCTTCCCTTACTATTAGGTTCTTCATATGAGTTGTTGGTGTCTCCTGACCAGTCAAAGAGGCTGAATGGATCTAAGGCCTTGGATTCTCTCTTATCACCACCATTGAAGCCTTGACTAAACAAGAGGTTCAAAGGGTCAGCTTCAATTTCTCCCAACTCAGCAAAGAAGTCCTCATGATGAGATTGGTTGTTGTTACCCTCCATCATCATGGATGGCTTGTAAGTGCTGAACTCTCCATCAACATCATCATCCATTTCAAGCTGCATCTCCTCCTCCATCTCTTCCTTTACTGACACATTTCCTTCACTGTTGTTATTGCTCTCTTGTTGCTCCTCCTCCTTTGCCTTATTATTATTTGTTGTTGTTGTTGCCGCTGCTGCTGCTGTGGTGGTGCCAGTAATGCCCTTTTGGTGGTTCTGAGAGACATCTGAATTCTTTGAAGAAGCAGAAGCAGCATTGCTGTTGTTGTTCTTGGATGGCTGGGACCTTGTTGAGCCAGCAAGGGCATTCCTTTGTGTTGGCCAAGGATGGTTGTGCTCTGAAGTGTAAGTAATGACCAACATGTTTGGGTCTGTCCTGCTCCTCTCCACTTGTTTCCTTGCAGAGCAGCCCTTTGAGCTGCTGCACCTATAGTAACCCCTAATGTGGCAGCAGCATAAGAGGATTGAAAATAAGAAAACATTACAATACCCCCCCCCAAATGATATTATTAGCATTTTTTTCTTTTCATTTGGAAACAGCTTAAACCAATTCTGGAGCTTTAAGAGTGAGAAATTTCCATTTCTACTAACGGTTAAAATTGGTTCTAACTATTCTCACTTGAAAAATCAAACATGCTGTGTAATGATAGAAATTCAATGGGTACGTACTAAAAGGAGAAAATTATGGAGAAAAATTTGATTAACTTAGGTTTAGTGAATTTCAGGCTTTAAAGAAGGTTTCAGTTTCGAGTAGTGTGAATGGAAAAATTAGGGTTAGGAAAGTTTTATCCACTAATATCTTAACTGATTTGACTGGAGTCAAATTAATTAGAGTCAAGTAAATTTCAATAAAAAATAAAAATAGCTTTGAGTGGAACACTAATAGCCTAGTTGCCTTTTTTTTTTTGAACCCTCAAAAGTGTGAGCGGCCGGTATCAATGTTGAGTGGTCAAGAAACACAAAAGTACAATGCAAGAAATTGATTTCAGCATGTGAATTGTTTAATATATACTCATATGACTAAAATAATTGATGTTACCAAGAATGAATGTAAAGTCTATAACTAATTAACTACTAATTACCTTGGATAAGGTGAACCTTTAATGGGTTTCTGACCGTATTTTCTCCAAGCCCACAAATCCGAAGGGACTACCTCTCCAGTTTGTCTGTTGTTTGCAGCTGCTGGTGCTGGAATGCACACCACCTTCTTTGCCTGGTTCTTCCTGCAATTCATTTACATATTTATATAATCAATTACTTAATTTGACAATTAATCCGTTATTCTTTATTGTTAGACAAAATTGAAGAGGTATAGAATGTTTGAAAAAGGACTATTGAGTCAAGCTGTTGAATTAACTGCTTTTGCTTCTCTGATTTGTCTCAGTATATAAATATTATATATATGGTTTTTTCTGCATTATGATGAAATAAAGGGAATAGTAATTTTCAGGTGGTTATGGAAGAAAAGTAGTCCAAAGAATTAACTGCTTGAAAGCTCAGTTTTTGTGTGACTATGCCCATCCAACTGTACTTTTCAGGTGGATTAATCGAAGCCTACGGGGGTAGAGTGAGAGAGGGCGCCCTTCCTCAACTGAAGCCATGTGTTTTAGGTCTTCAAATTCAAGCTGATATATTTTTCATATATCTGAAACTCATTAGTAACCGGACCCCTATATATATGCAGTCAACGGAAATAAATTTGGAAAGCGCAAGAAAAAATAAAAAGCACCTGACTCACGCCAAACCCTATTTTTATCATCAACACCAATTTATATAGTTTCAAAAAAAAAAAAAAGATAAAAAAAAAATTCAAGTCCCAAAGAAGTAAAAATAAATAAATAAATGTATGTGTGATTCATGCAATTTCCTTTTGATTTCACAAAATTCACGGTGGCATCATGGAAATCATCAACAAGCATGTAGGAGTAATTAATCAAATAGTAACTAGTAAAAATAATTAACAGCAACTAGCTAGAACAAATAATAATAATAATAATAATAATAATAATAATAATAATAATAATAATAATAATAATAATAATAATAATAATAATAAAAATAAATAATAATAAAGGTTCTGACGTACCTACGCTTAAGAGGCGGATTCCGCGGAGATGAGATCTGAAGTGAAGAAGAATTGTCCAAGAGGCATGATGAAGAATCCTTAGCGGAGCTGGAGTTTGCATTATTGAGCATGTTGATGGCAGGTGGTGCTCCTCCTCTCGGGGAAGAATTAGAAGTCATGGATGGTGGTAGCAACTTGGCATTACCGGGTGAGATCTGAATCATGTTGGAGAATATGTTGTTGGAAGCCGGCGTCCTATTACTGGTTTGCTGCGCAAAAACAGCAGCAGGAGGAGGAGGAGGAGGAGCGGCAAAAGTACTGGCGGCAGCTGCATCGTCCAAGCCACTGGTGGCGTAGCAGGTGGGAGGGATGTGGAGCTCCTGGAGGAAGGGATCCCTCACGGTGGAGAAGGGGTCCCCGAAGATGGAATTGGTGGCGGTGCTGCTGCTGCCGCCTCTCTGCCGATCTTCCACCGGAACAGGAGAGAAGTGGCCCTGCTGCTGCCACTGATTGTGATGAGATGATGGTGCTCCACCACCGCCAGTAGCACGGAGTAGTATGTCAGTTAAATCGCCCACTTGGTAATTCTCCATTATTGTTGTTGTCCCTGCAGATATGCTTATGCTTATGCTGCTGCTGCTGCACATGCTTTAATCAGTGGTACAAGAACAAGGGTGGAGGGCGTGTCATGTCTATAACAGATGTTTAATTCGCTTAGGAGGAGGAATTTACTTATGCCTAATTTCTAAGATTTGCAACACACAATTAATAGGGAAGACGTGAAATTAATTTTGTTGGTATGGGGTTCAGTACCTGTGATTGGGGTGAGTAGGAGATAACAAAAAGAGGGGGGGGGGGGGTTGTTTCCGGACCTGGGGAGATGGGATTTTGGCTGTTAAGAAGCAGGAAAAAGCAATATTAAGGAAGCAGGTTTTCGGAGGTTTGAAACTGATTGTTTTCTTGTTCCTCTCTCTCTCTCTCTCAATAACAGACAAATTAAAAGAGAGAAGAATTAGGCTTATAGGGGATATTGGGGGAGAGAAATAGTTACATAGATAGAGATAGAAAGGACGCTGACTTTTCACACACATTACAGCTCCATTCCACACGCAACCATCAGGATAGAGAGAGAGAGAGAGAAGAATTTTATTTTTTAAATAAAACCAAAAATGGTAGGAGGACTAATAAAAAAATAACACAAATGCAACACCAGGCTTAGTTAAATTGGGGGGAAAATGTTAATTTTACTTGGCTTTTGTGCACCACTTTGGGAGAAATTGTCGGATGATCATGTAACCTTAATTAAGATTATACTATGCTTCATAGGGTTCTCGAATAATTGTCCACTTTAAATCATACGCAGGTATTTGTATTTGACACTCAAATGATTAGTTCCTTTACGAAAATTTCTTAGAATATTTTTCTATAAAAAAAACATGAATTTAAATAAACTAAAATACAATCAAAACTTTTCTCTTTTTTTTCGTGCATGTAAACTCTTACAACATTTCATTTGAAAATATAAACATAAACTATACATGTAAAATACGTGACACGGTCTGAAGATTCAGTCTCTATACAATTTAATCACTCTAAACACTGGCTCGACCATAAAGTAAAAATAATCTAACATGAACCAATGGATAACTCCTCCAGGTGACTGCTTATTCAAGAATCTTAACATCGCTATGGCTGCCCATGACCTCCATGAAACTCTGTTTCTACATCTTAACATGCAATTGAAAGTGGAGTTGAGGGGTAAAAACTTTAGAGAGAGCCTCAATGAGCAAGCGGCCACCCACAACACTCACTAGGCATTTCGAAATATGGACATACATAATTCAATAATAATAATAATAATAATAATCATCATCATCATCATAGAAAAGTCATTATAATATCATAACACTAATAATAAGCTATCATAAAAACATTTAAAACTAATAGCATTTAGGGAGGTATCTAGATATAGACGGATCCCTGAGCAATACGATTTGATTATATATGATGATGTCTAGGCATCACGATCGATCTTACCCTATTCAACATGATACATGACACTGGACTTCACGAGTTTGCCTATGTTCGGCCTTCACAATCTTGCCTTGTATTTGTATATCTAAAATGTGTTCTACATGACGATCATACAAGGTATATTAGGGTCAACGTAAACTATCGCTGACTTACAATTCTATCCTAGATCTCGCTCCCATGGAAATAATATAAATAAAATGACATGAATATGATAACTAATAACTGACAAGTGGTAAATGATAATTGAAATAACTAATATGATCATAACATTTGAAATCTATGAACATACACATGCGATATGATGATCTTTATGCAGTAAAACAATGGTCTCATGAGTTTTCTAAAAAGATTTTCATGACTTCTAAAATCCTTTGGCAAACTGTTTTGTAATCAATATTGTAAATGATTTCGTAAATTCATAAGATCTATAACGGTAAATATGATTTTCATAAATAAAACATGTTTTCATAAAAAAAAGGTTTAATAAAACGTTTCCAATAAAGGTTTCTATAAAAAGGTTTTTCGTAATTAAATAATTTTCATATAACAAATCCTTATTTTCCATAAACGTTAAAACTGTTAAACTAAAATCATGATTTATAAACTATGAACACAAATATAATTGCTAAAATAAGCCATGAGCAACAACCGACTTACATACGTTGCCTGTGAGAATGGTATCACACCCTACGATAACCTACGAAACTCCAAACGTCGTTCTCAAACTGACATGGAGACATACATAGCAATTACTAACACATCAAACTAAAGAAACTACATATTTGTAAGCAAAACAGTGCAACTAGGCACTTTTTGTCAATGTTATGATGCCCTAACAACACTGCGACATTGACGACGCGAAGAACCAAGCTGGCACCAACAACCCCTAATTAATGATGACAGAAAAACAAGAGAGGACTAAGGGACTTACCACTAGTGAAGAACACTTGAACGACCACCTTTGAGCTCTCAAACTCCCTAAAGACACAACTAAAACTTCACAAGAGTCCAAACTTGGAGGAGCTCGTACTTGCACTTGTGAAAAAATAATAAAAAAATTATTTCTTAATTAATACATGCTAAACTCATGAGGTAACACTCTATTAATAGGAGAAAGCTAACACCTCCACACAACTAATTAATGTGGGACTCTAAAGTCAGCACTGAGTGTTATTTCGCTCACACAACTGCCTTGACACCTAGCGCCATTGTGCTACTAGAGTATAATTGCGTTGGTATCAGTGGAACCTGGCACCATGGCGCCCTTCTAGCGTCATTGCGTTGTAGTTGGAGCTCAAAAGTCAACATTTTTTGCTATGAGGATCTACTACATGTTACTTTAGGCAATTTATCATACACTTTAAGATCACTAAACATAGAGGTCATCACAGTGAGTATTAAGAAAATGATTGAAAATTCAATACTTTACAAAATTATCCCTATTTAATATCTTCATTTCTACTTTCTCTCTCATCTATTATTCTCTTACTAAGTTTATCTAATAAAAGTATGATAAAAAAAGTAATTAATATTTTATAAATTTAAAAAGTAGACAATTATATGTAAAAATATCAAAATAAAAAAGTGGACAGATATTCGTAAATAGTGAGAATACTTTGATTACCGTTGGTCAACTACTAAATTATACATTTATTTATTTAATATATATATATATATATATATATATATATATATATATATATATATTAAATANAAATGTAGAGGTGAGAGTTCAAAGTTTAAACACCATCTTAGGGTCAAACTCGGGCCACTGTTTTGTTAATAATTAGTTATCATTCTTCTCTCTCACAGACACACTGTAGTTAAATTAAAGAAGGAAAGGTTTGCAGAACGGTCATTTCCCGCAAAAACAATTGACAAGAAACAAAAGAGGGCGGCAAGTAGCCGCATTTCTCGGAGAAACGTTTCGAGCCATTCAATCTGACTCCCTCCCGCTTCTTTCTTTCCATAAACCAAAGAATGTTTTGAACATGGCACCGATCTTCCATATCTTTCGTGGTGTTTCTTTTAAATCATATATTATTGAGTAACCATACGTACCACTTTCATAAATTTCCCCCTAACACTTACTTAGTTGGAGAAGAGGACCATGACAACCTTTTTTTTCCCCCTTATATGGGTGCATAAATATTGCGTGCCCGCATTCAATCCTTGTTGGATATTGAATGTTGCTTCTGCTCTTATATATTTTTTTTGGGTAAATTATATTGATCCCCTCTAAAATTAAGTGAAATTACATTGGTTTTTTTTTAAAAAAAAATTATTTGTTTAGATGATACTCATCTTTTTTATTAATTAGGTGATTTTTTAATGTGCACTGTGGCATAAATACATTTTCTTCTAATTTACCACCTGAGACTTAGCCATGATTTTTATTTAAACTGATGGAAGGAGGTAATTTTAATGATTTTATATTATATTTCTTTACATATCTCTTTATGCAAAAGGTATTTTGGCTGAATAATTTTTTTTAAAATGGGAGGTTGTGAATGATCAAACCCTTGACTTTTTAGGCATAATGGTTATGATATTATCTCAAGAATCATTTATCTCAAAAGCTTAACTGATGAGAAAATATAATTTTAATAATTTTATATTATATCTCTTCATCAGGAAAGGCTGTAAAGTCGTGTTAGAGAGTGGAGTTATAAATTCGGTTGAACGCAAATATGTGAGAGATATAATAAATAAAACATTTTATCGATATGTGATGTCTAACATTGTTATCATTAAAGAAGGTCAATGTGGCTTGAATAAATAATGGAGAGTGTCTGAGTAATTTCATTGAATGTCAATGAATATTAGTATAATTTACTCTTTTTTATATAAAAATTACGTATATTTTAAAAAGGTTAATCCAAATGTCTGTGTTAATTTTTATAACTTGTCCGAATCGCATTACAAATTTCATTTCTAAGATCTTTTACGCTAAAGCACGGTGTTCAATGCTGGAGTCCTACAAGCAGTCGAAATCATGGAAGAATGAAACAGTAATTGAATTTGAACTTTTGAAGATTTCATGAACCCTGTGCAGTCTTGTTTAATTTGGTGTACCAAATTTAGGTAAACAGGACCATATTTATTCCATCACACACTGCCTGACTAAAGTTTGAATCTTTTTCACCACAAAAAAGTAATTTATCCTCTGGCCCTAGCTAAGAAAAGATTGATAGCACATGAGCGACATGTAAAAAGGATAATGAACTTCAATATATGGATGTATACATAAAAGAAAAGATGTCATATTTTCGTTTTATACAAATATGTGGCCCTATTTCAGAATAGATTAGATATCTGATAATACGTGTCTTATGTTAGGTATGAAGTCTATGAACTTGAAGGGACGTATGAAAAACGTCAGTACCTTCGTTAAAAAATTTATTATAAAAGTTTTTTTTTAGAGTTACAAGTGTTTATTCTTGAAAATAATGATTAATTCTTTTCCACCGAATTAAAACTCTCAGAAGACTTTTAAGGAACGTTTGATTCGCGAATTCTGCCAACATTCTCAAGAAGTTGAGCTTAAAAATAACAACTCTTGTGTTTGATTCGTGAAATAGAAAAATAATATTGAAAAATTTATATTCCTAAGAATCATAAAAGCTCAATTTCCCCAATTTTCAATCCTATTCTCTGTCATGGGAATCAAACATTTCCATGAGAAGGGAATGCTTTTATAATTGTAAATAGATGAATTTACTTTTATTTAAAATTTAAAACCCAACTTTACCCTCTTATTATAATAATAATAATAATAATAATAATAATAATAATAATAAATAGTAAACCCTAATAATAATAATAGTTAATAATAATAATTAATAATAATAAATATTAAAAAAATAGTATTGATAAATAATTAATAATAATAAATAATAATTATTAATATTAAATTAATAATAATAAATAATAAATAATAATAATTATTATTAAATAATTAATAATAGTATTAATAATAATAAAAAAACTAATAATAATAATTAATATTAAATAGTTAATAATAATTAGATAATAATAATAATAATAATAATAATAAATAAATAATTAATTAATTAATATTAATAACATTTTTTTAGAATTGAGAAAATAATTATTAATTATATTTAAATTATATTTAAATGAGTTTAATATGTGTAATGATCATATTTTTTCATTTGTTAAGAGTATTTTTAGTAAAACAAAAAATATTCCTGAGAATATTAGTGTCAACTAAACGCATGAATGATTCATTTTTATGTATTTTGTAAGATTTTCAAGAATTTAATCCACGAAACCTTCTCAAATCCTTAACTAGCAGTTGCTTAAAGAATATAGTTAAGTATCAATCAGGTTAGGTTTCATAATTTTTATTATGATAATATTAATGAATATATATCATATACATTCACGGTTTAAAATTTAATTACACTTTTCCCAATATCTAACTACAGTTTTGTTAATAAACGAAATCTTACTAACTATTTTTATAAAAAAAAGATTTTTCCCACTTATATATGCCTAAAGATCTTATGCACCTCCAAAATATAAACCAAATTAAAAGGATCATTTTCATTTTATCTTCATTAAACTATCAAAATTCTATTATTAGAAATTTAACTAATTTAATCCAATTTGACTAAAATCATAAGTTCATAGCTAAAGACCAATTATATATAAATAAAAAAAAAACACTTTTTTTTCTCCCTATGTGCTCCAAATTTTAGATTTGCACTAAAAAAAATTTAGTTTAAGAAATTATTCTCGGTCAAAAAGTTAGTCCTTGAAGGACTAAAACTAGGAATGAATTTTGTTATAAAAGTCAATTCTTAATTAAAAAAATATTTAAACTAATATTTTATGAAAATAACAATTATAGGGACTCAAATTTGAAAAATAATAAAAACTACAAGGAACAACAACGAATGGTGGAGACTAATTCTTTAAAGGAGTATAACTATAGGGATCAAAAAAAAATTTTTAATCTATACCAAAACTAAAATTTGAGATATGTATTTAAACCAAAAAGTGAATTTTAAACCTTATACTTGTTTTTATTATGATTTATAACTCGTTAGTAAATTGTTATTTTAAATTCGTAATTTGCAAAACATACTTATAATTGAACTATTATTTTTAGAATATAAATTAATGAGAAAATATTAAGAAAAACATAATTAAATAAGTAAACCATTTGTTGGCTTTCATGAAATATTGAATTTCATTGCACTTCTAAACTCTTAAAATGATTTTGTACAAACTCTCTAATAACAGTTTCATTAATTATTTAATTTGTAGCACTATTGCGAAACTCTGTTCCAGAGTACCTACCCTTTTCACATAGAAGATTAAAATGTCGCTTTCAAAAATTTGCATACCATGGAAGAAACTATACATGCATCCAAAGACAGATTCATCGAAGACAACATCATAATTGTTAATACATTTTCCAATTGCTATGAAACTTACAGACACACGCAAAGTAAGGGAGGCCAATGTGCAATTAGCATCACAGTCATGTTTATATGTAGTTCCTTTTTTCGGCTGTTAAAACAATTGTGTGATTGCAGCCACTGTCGTTTTCTTTCTCTGGTCGTAATTGTTTTTAGGGTTAATTATGTTTTTGGTCCCTGTAAAATTTGAAAGTTTGATTTTAGTCCCTGCATAAAAGTTTTAGTCCCTGCAAAATTGTAAAATTAGGTTTTAGTCCCTGGAGTGGGGTGAGGGTTGACTGGGCTGACGTGGCGCTGACGCGGCGTGCCACGTGGGATGCCACGTGGCATAACCCCCAAAACCCAACCCAAACCCATGACCTGAACCCAATTCTGACCCGACCCGTTTAAAAAAAAAAGAAGAGAGAGAAACCCTTTTACCCAGCCCCAGCCCCGATTCACCCC
>QANU01013918.1:138273-260437 GCA_003254905.1 Nissolia schottii
TCCGAGAATCGCGTCTCCTAATATGTAGTCCCAAACAACGCTTAGCTACGACCAGAAGTTGAGGTTGCAGTTCCAAGTGACGGCGGCATTGGTTCGAGATTCGGTGTCGGTTACGATGTTGGCGCCGCCATTCAACACGCACTCATTCTCCATGAACCAAAGGCTGTTGGTGCTGGAACAAAACGAATTGATGAGTGTTTGGGAATCGACGTATGAAGTTGATCGGGGCTGGGGGTGGGGGTGGGGGTGAATCGGGGCTAGGGCTGGGTAAAAGGGTTTCTCTCTTTTTTCCTTTTTTTTAACGGGTCGGGTTAGAATTGGGTTCGGGTCATGGGTTTGGGTTATGCCACGTGGCATCCTACGTGGCGCGCCGCGTCAGCGCCACATCAGCGCAGTCAACCCTCACCCCACCTCAGGGACTAAAACCTAATTTTACAATTTTGCAGGGACTAAAACTTTTATGCATGGACTAAAATCAAACTTTCAAATTTTACAAAGACCAAAAACATAATTAACCCTTGTTTTTATACATTATTGTACACGCTTACAATTTGTGGATGACATTTTTTACTAGTTACAAATAAGACGTTAACAACAGAAGTTTTGCATTTGTGAGGGTAAAATAGTGAAATAAAAATTTGTGCACTAAAAATAATTATTTTAAATAATATTTTTTTATTATATGTATTTAATTTTTAAGATATAAAATTAACTTATAAAATAATGTCATTTTAACAATTGTAATTGTTTAAGCACTGATAATCCATCACATAGCACACCATTCCTCTTTAAGAACTCAACTTTAACATAAAACCACATTTTAATGAGTAAATTACACAAACTATGTGAAGGAGGTAGCCTTAGCTAGTAAGGGCCAGATAGAGAAACCACTCCGGTAAGGAAGTGACTTGAGAAGCAAAAGACATTACATTCTTCCAGCGTTTTTTAAGATATGGCCAGTGAGGAATTATGGGGACCAAAATTGTTTAAGGGGAGAAGATTGTGACAACCTTAAAAAAAAAGAAAAAGGAAGGCATCTAGCGCGAGACGTGACAAGCATCTCGCGCGAGACATAATCAACTCGAGCGAGACACGTGACGACTCAGCTCCGCGTTTTTTTGTTGGTTTTGCATTTTTGGGGGCCCGACCCGCTTCCTTGGCTACTCCCTCGCCTATATATGGAGCTCTCATCCCCCATTCCAACCCGCTCAGAGTTCAGACTCCTTTTTCCCTGTTAGAAGAGTTCTGCTCATTTCTCTCTCTCTCTCTTAGGTGGGTTGCCACTCCTTCTTTTAGGATGACCTAGGTAGTAGGCTCCGGCGTTGCCGCCGTGTTGGTGGTGGCCTACGGTGGTCCTCAGGATGCCGTGGTGATGTCGGAACGTTGTAGCGATCCTAGAATCACTACTGTGGGGACTATCAATTTAAAGTTTTGTTTTATGGGTTTCAGAGGGTGGTTTGGTTGGCTTTCTAGGTGCCAATGCCACGCCGCTAGGAGCCTCCAAAGCTAGTGTTCCTTAGTTTCACGACATTCAAGGTGACTGGTGGTCCTGGTGCGTCGATGGAAATAAGAGTTTGGGAATCTAGTGATGAAGTCCATTGAGATGTCTTCCCATACTTATGCAATATAGGTAATGGTTATCGTAGACTTGCAAAGAGTGTTGTTTTTGTTTTGAATTTTTTGGAAAATAGGGCATGTTTGCATAAATTCCCTTGTGCCAGAGTTCATATTGAGAAAATAAAATTGAGATGCAATTCAAGCTATAGTCATGGCAATTCCAGCATGACCTCTTGCCAATGAAGAATGTAGCTTCTTCATGATAGAGAGTTTCAATTAAGAATCCTTAGGAATAACAACTTGACTCTTCCAAAATAGGATTCCTTGATGAGCCTTATAATGCCCTTGAATCCCAGGGTTGGTTGTGCATAGTTGTGTGATTTTTTGTAGTTCATTGTCCTGTTGCAGCTGCTTTTGAATTTTTGTGAGCTATTCACTTTCAAGAACTGATAGTGCAAAATAACATGACCTTGACAATGTATCAGCTGGGATATTCTCTTTCCCTAGTTTTTATTGGATTGTGAAATCAAAATGAATGAATTTGTGGAGCCAAGCTTTTTGTTCAGGTGTTTGAAGTGTCCGGTCTAAGAGGGTTCCTAAGCTCTTTTGATTTGCCTTGGTGATGAACTTGTGGCCAAGCAAGTAGTGTCTAAACTTGGCTAGTGCTTGTGTGATAGCATAGAGTTCTCTAACATAGATAGATTTCTGCTGCATTCTAAGGTAGAGTTTCTTTGAAAAATAGTAAGCAACTGATAGTTTTCTTGGCAAAGGACAATTCCTATTCCACTACCATATGCATCGGTTTCTAGATAGAAAGGTTTACCAAAGTGTGACAAGGTCGAAAGAGGAGATATAGTGAAGGTTTTCTTCAGGTTCATAAATGCCTTGTTGGTAATTTAAGTTCAGCAGAATGCATCTTTCTTAAGTAAATTTTTTAATGGAGATGCTATTGTAGCATATCCCTTCACAAATCTCCTATAGTAGCCAGATAGGCCTAGGAAACCTCTTAAATGTTTTAAGTTCTTTGGTTGATGCCACTGCATAATAGTTTGAACTTTTGCTGCATCCATAGCTACACTAGCTTGCGAGATTGTATGACCAAGGTACTCAATTTCTTTCCTCCCAAAATCACATTTAGACAATTTGGCATATAACTGCTCTCTGCACAAAATTTATAACGCAATTTGCACATGTTCTGGGTGTTCCTTCCATGTAGTGTTGTAGATTAAAATGTCATAAAAAAAACACTAGCACAAAATTTCTTAGAAGAGGTTTAAATACAACATTCATAAGGTGCTGGAAGGTTGCAGGGGCATTAGATAGATCAAAGGGCATGGCAAGCCATTCATAATGGCCATTATGTTTTCTAAAGTCGTCTTCTGAGTATCTTCTAGTAATATTCTTATCTAGTGGTAACCAACCCTTAAATCATGCTTAGAGAAAAAGCATGCCCTATGTAGTTCATCAATGGACTCATCTACGGTGGGAATAGGAAAATTATCTTTGATTGTGATTGCATTCAAGGCTCTATAATCTATGCAAAATCCCCAAGTATCATATTTCTTCTTCACCAATAACATATGTCAAAAAAAAGGACTTCTACTTGCTTCTATGATTCCTTCATGCAACATGTCTTGCACCATAACTTCACTTTGTTCTTTTTAACTATCAGGGTATCTATAAGGTTTTACTTTCACAGGATCATGTACCCTCCTTTAGCAAAATAGCATGATCATGTTGTCTTGATGGGGGAAGTCCTCTAGCTAGGTTGAACAAAAAACCTTACCATATTGTTATAGTATTAGTGCTAAATTAGGCTCAATAGTGTATGGAAAGTCCAATATCTATCAGGACAAAAGTGTCACACATTTGTAAAGTGTACATTTCAACAATGACATTGGTGTGATTAAGCCTTCTTATGTGATGCAATTGAGATTGAGCTAGCCTCTATGGAGGTTCTCTTTGTAACATTATCAATTTTCCATTAAGTAGAATATGATTCTAAGTGTAGTATATATTATTTGTTATGTGATAACCCAATGTAGCTACTCAAGTAGTGTCAATAACAAGGTCAACCCTTGACATAGCTAATAAATACACTAGAAGGTGTGGTCTGTCTCCCTAGACCTAAATTTCAAGGTCTTTGAAAAACCTTCAGATGATAGGTAGCCTCCATTACCAACCATAACTCTACAAGTTGGTTTAGTATCTATATATATCAAGCTTGAGAAATTTTGCAATCCTAGGTTGAAGAAAGTTGTCAGAACTTCTTCCATGTACCAAGACCCTTATCTTGTGACCGTTGATAGTGGTTGTGAATCGAAGTCCCCTTCCTAGTTTGGATGAGGAGTAGCTTTAGGTGGTTCCTCTTGTTCTTCTGTTGGTGTTAGTTCTAAGGGTACAAAATCAGGTTCATTCTCAGCCACTTGTAAGATCATAAGGTATTTATTGGGACATTAATTTGTGATTGAAGGAGTATTTATCATCACAAGAAGCTTAACCCTTGCTCTCTTCTCAGTTGTGTTTCAATTGGGCCCATTTTCTTAAGCTCCATAATCTCCCCCAACAAGCTCACTTGAGGGGGATAAAGGACTACAAGCCAAATAAGCCTGGGATTATTTTCTAAACTTCCAATTAAGCTCTCACCTAAAAGGAAATACAGGGAAAAACTAAAAAATGTTTAAGATGAGTAAGAAAGATCTTTTATCAAAGAGAAGAGAAGATTCCTCACATTACTCATTCCTTCTGAATGGGATAATCTCTCAGCTTTATGTTAGCTAGCTAGTTGAGTGGGTTTCCCTCTACCCAATTTCTGATCATTCGGATCAACTGCCACCTGGCTATTGGGCATAATCATTTCTCCATTCTCTTTTGGATATGCAGCTCATCAATCATTGGAGGATCTTTCTTGATGTGGTGATTCGTGGTTGGTAGATATCTTCCCTTGTTTGCCCTTCTTGTAGTCATTTCCATCCTTGCCCTCGTCACTTGTTACGGTACCTTCTTGATCATGATTGACTAAGCAATCTTCACTGAACAAGGTCTTTCCTTCCATGCTCCAATCAAGATTGCAACTCTCAACGGGTATAGTATTGCATTGTTTCCATTTAGTAGAAGGGGCCTAGCTAGCTTTGTATTTATAGTGACACAACCTAGTGACTATACTCCTCCCATGACAGGCCACCAAAATCTTGTCACACACTAAGCTACCTAACATATTAACCCAATAAGGTGTGATAGACTCAATATCAAATGGATCACTCATGCCTATCATGACTCCCAAATGAATCAACTATTAACCCATTTTTACAAAACTCATAAAACATGATCAATTAATATTGGATGCACACAATATAAAAATTCTTACATTCTCTCCCTTGAAAAGCATTAATTAAAAGATTTATGATAAAAAAAATATTTGTATTTCAAAAATGACTTTCGGGTTAACAAATAAATTCATAATACATTCAAGCTCATAATTTTCAAACATTAAACACAATCCATGGACAACATCTTCAACCTGGTCCAACTCATACAACAAACAATTTGTCAAATTATGACGATATTTGAACCCTTTATTAGAGTATAAGACCTTTCATATTCATGCACCAAAGCCACTGATATTACAGTGTAGCAACGAAGATAACACGAACATGTGATTTAATATATAGGGTCAGATCTAACGTCGATCCTCACCATTTCTCTCAAATTCTTTTAAAGTTAAAAAAAATTGTATGGCTCATAAAAAAAAAAAAACTATTTTTCCTCAATTCGAAAATAGTCTACCATCAACAATGAATTAAACATATCATTCCACAAACCCCAGACCATTGTCAATCATATTCACCATACTAATTGCGGATTTCAAAAAATGTTATATCATACTCTAAACTCCATTTTGGTGTTGATAATGTGTGTGAGGGGCATTTATATTTTGAAATATTCAAGGGTAGATAGGAGTTTTTCCTTTTCCTTTTTTATTTTAGGTTTTTGACCGAATATTATCACCTCAATGAACAAAATAGACATTGGAGAACACTTTTTGTTGAGGTCAAAAATAAAAGTCCTCACAAGATAACAACATTCACTTCAAGCTTACAATTGTGAACATTTGGATTCCAAGTCATGCTGATAGCTTTGATAAATGATAAAACTTACGTAGCAATCCTTTTACACGTCATCAATAATTTGATTAATTAATGTTGAATTATCTACTAGAGTAGTGGTCATTAAGCAAGCTTACGGCACACACTATATTTAAACTATATATATTGCTAATCAAATGAAACAAAATATATCTAAACAATAGTGACTACTGACTAAAAAGACAATAGAATGAAGGAATAAATTAATATTCAATACCAATCAATAAATTCTTTTAAGTTTTGTTAACCAATATACCCTTAAAGAAAGTAATTAAAAAAATACGAAAATTCAAATTGTAATTAAAAAAGTTAAAATTTTAATACGTTCAATGTATTAAAAATAATCAAAATTTTCATTTTTGATTCTTTAATCAACAATTAAATTAAAGTGGAGTACTAATTAGCATTATGGTGCGCGCGTGTTGTGTGTGTGGCTTACTGAGAACATATTGGTCCACTAACTCCATTCAAAGTCAAAATGAGCTGACTTCACAAACCACATGTGGTTTAAATTGATTTTGAATTAATTCTCTAAGTGTTAACCCTTTGCACGCACAAAACTTTTTAAGTCACTTTTAATTAATTGGAACCAGGCTCACTTTTCATCATCTTGAGGTCACAAACTTGAAAGCATTGAATTAATGGCCAAACTAGATATAGGTATATTAATTAGGATTGTAGAGTATATAATTAGGAACTAAAGAAATGCTTGAGTAGCTTAATTAGCTAAGACGGCTTTTTGGCGGATAATCAAATATCTAAAAGTGATTATGATGAGATTGTGGGATGCAATTAACTAGGGACTAACATAGTATGTCGGGATGATAATGGACAATGATTATAAAATTGAGCAAAAGCACTCTTAGTTATATTAATTAATATAAAGTATAAAGGCTTAGTATCTTCCTGTAAAGGGTCATATTAACTTGTATGTATGCCGTTTGTTTGGTTCCAGAAGTTAAAGGTCTCTTGGTTAAGTACATGGTTTTGTGAACACGTTCCAAGTTAGATGATGCTGAAAGAATCCATCTTGTTGATAAGAATGATACTAACATGATAAGACACTTTTGAAGGCCCTCATTTTTTTACTTTATGACAAAGAGGTTTCGAAACGTTTTCTTCCCATTCCACTTTTTTTTTTTCCTTTTTTTATATTCTCTGTGTATAAAAATATATATAAGCGCCATGATATGAGCATGTTGTACGTCGGGACAAGGAAGTGGCCTTAATTTTGTGCTATAATTTTGAAAGATTCAAGCTTTCAAAGGACCAATGATCATAGAGAAAATCACCGACCCCTCATGTTTGATGAGACATTTTGAGAATCTACTATGTAAATATAGGTAAGACAACCCATCCTCCCCCCCTCCTCCTTTTTAGCACTCTCTCTCTCTCTTCTCAATAGCCTTTTTCTTTGAAAAAATTCTTATGCTTTAACATAGCGTTATTTTGAACATATTACTAATTACGTAAATAAAATGATATTTCAACTCCATTAAAAAAAAATTATCATTTAAAATTAAAATATTAATTGAAATGTAGTAAAAAGCATATCTAATATAATATTTTATAACTTATAAAAATTTCTCTTTAATTTATTTGGCACATAGAATTTTGATTCTCTCACACACACACAAATGCGCTCCAAAAGTGACACTATTACGCCAACTACATCTACACTGTTCATCACCCATACTCGTAATCTAGATGATTAGGCTTCAAATCAAGGCGTGTGATTGACTATCGAGTCCACATAATTAATAATCATATGATTAGACAAGACACTCCCATTAACATTTGCTATGATAGTGCTATGTAGATTCTGCATATAAAGTGTTCATCGCATCCTATGGGTGCGTCAGAAATTTAGTGTGAGAGGATTAAAATTAAACATCTCTGATCTATGCATGTTATAAGAAGGATTTCACAAAATAATTACTTTAGTATCTATTATTTAACTCATTATTTTCATTTTACTCTTATACAACTTTTATTAAATAACTATTTTTTTAAATTATTTTCGTACATTTATTTATAATTTTTTTCATCTACATTTAACTCAAATTATCTTATTCTACTTTTTAAAGTCATTTCAAATTAATAAACCACTTTTACACGCATGTAAGTGCCTGTTGAACAACAACTAATGTAAACTAATATAGTTATTAATTATAAAGCAAAGAGTATGCAAACCCCTCAAACTTATACCCTTTTGCAAACTTCTGCCTTCCAGATTGATCCTTAAACTTTAGCTTATGACTTAATAGATCCTTGGAAGAAAGAATTTGCTAAATTACTAACTAATAATAATGACAAATGTTAATATATATATATATATATTTTTCATTTATCAATGTAAGCTATTGACTAATTTATAATATTGCTTATCAAATAGTATATAATTATTAATTTTTTAAGAAATGCTTGTTATTAATTTAACCATTTTAAACAAAAAGTTAAGATTTGAACAACAAATAAGTTAACCAATGGTCTAAGTTTAATGTAAAGCAAATATTATAATTATTGTATCGACAAATTTTAAATAGAAGGGCTCATTATAGTATTACTCAAACTTTAGAGACTAATTAGGAATATTTAAATTTTCTTTTTACAGTAGAAAATATTTTAAAGTTTGTGGTGGTGATTTACAAAAAAGGATAACAAGTTTAAGATGGACTCTATACTTTTTTTTCCCTTTATTATAATCATGTCTATAAGAAATAATTCAACAAATACACACAAAGCACACAAGCATATCTATAAAAATAATTTTCTTATAAACAAAAATTTAGGTTAATTTGATCAATGTTACTACATGCTTTTTTACCCTCCAGAGTTTCTTAATGCATAAAGAGATATTTACAAATTATAAATCAATCACCACTCTTAGGTTAACACATAACTTTTTCACCTATCAATTTAGGTGTTTCTAGTACACAGAGAGTAAAAGAAAAACATTTATCTTTCATTTTTTCTGTTGATACATCATAAAACCATAGGATTGGTCTTTTTCAACTATTCAAAATTAATGGCCAAAAGAAAAGGCCACACGGCAGCAATATGTGACCGACCGAGTGACATATGGTAAGATTGGTGATCTTTTTCGTACAGACCATCCTGCAGGTTTGTATCTGAGTTTGGCCAAATTTTCTCACCACCGCTCTCCTCCACCATTGTTTGTTTTGTACTCTTGTTCTAGAAAAAAAAAGGGTAAAAACGTAAATATTCTTATTGCTGGTTTCTGGAACAAGAAATGAGCTTTGATTCGTATATTAAAAGTAAATTATCTCTTGCTCTTCTAAAATTGATTTATATTTGCATTAAAATTTCCCTTCTTTAAATGCTACCTGCTATTTAGAAAAAAATTAAGAATAAAAGGAAGAATTATTTAGTCTCTAAATTCATACAATGGTTAGTCTCTAATATTTTTAATCTACTTTCATTGCTTGCGGCTCAAGATGATTAGGGAACCGGACTTTTATTCCCCTTTAGATAAAGAGTGACTAATTCATTTGTGTGGATAAACGTTGGATACACATTTTATAGCTACTTTATGTCTAAAGTGAGAATCAAATTCTTGACACTCAATCGTTAAGGAAGAAAATTATTCTTATCATCTCACATTACTATGCGGTTGGAACCAACTTTCTGAATTGGTCAATACAACTTTAACAAAATTTATGCGGAACTTTAGTTACTAATTTAAGAAGAACTTTAGTTATTAGCAGAGCTTAAATCATGAAATTATTAATTTAAGAAGAACTTTAGTTAAGTATTAACTAACATTATCTATCCAAAACTATGTGAGAAATTTAAAATATATATGACCTTTATTCTAAGTCTTTGAATACTACACCTTTGCTTTAAGCTAGACAATAAAATAATTGTTTCAAGTTAACCATCTGCTGCGAAGCACAAATTTCATAGGGTACTTAAAACCAGGGAGCAATCACATGAGATTAATTTAGGTGCACCGTGACAACGTAAAAGAGTTGATTGTGATTCAATTATATATTATCGTTATCATTAATTATATACTGTCATATTCTTACCAAAAAAATTATATATATTGTTTTATTAATAAAAACTATTGGCTCTTATAATTACTATTATCTTTGTTACAGTTTTACATTATTTATAGATAAAGTTTAAATAGTCTATATAAAATTAGACATTACTTCTCTTTGAGTTAGTTTTAGTATTAAGTTAAGTCAACTCAATTCTTAAAGTGGTATCAAAATTTATCCTAAAATCATTAATAGGTCCACTTACATATGTTCAGTCATGCAAATTTCACGCTCCTATCATGAGGATGTGAGAAAGGTAAAACCATGTCAAAAATTATTTCTCCCAAAATGTTTAAGTTAATGGGGCTAGACTTCTTAGTTAGGCTGGTAACTTTGAAACTATGTAAAAGTATCTCACTACATCAAAATTAAATTCATAATATTATTATTACATGTTATATTTTTATGGTGGTGCATCCCACAAAACCCGAGCTATATATAATAGCACAAAAGCGGTGGTATCTTGTGAAATCATTATTATGGATTGGGTTCAGACAAACACTTGCCTCACGTTCCTGCATGACAAGCCAATCACACACACACACACAAACGAACAAAATTGAACTGGGATTCTTTCAGCATTACTCTAACAAAGGTTTTTGTCTTCCCACTAAGAATACCATGTGAAGCAGGCCTCTAATTTAATCACACAAATAAAAAATAAAAAAAAACTATATAATATATACACATACGTCATATAATTCTTGTGATATATTAAACAAATGACTCATAGGGCTCTTAAAATGCCAACCCTTCACACTCGCTGATCACTGACACTTGGTGATTTAATTAATTGTGAAATTTTTTAAGCCCAAATGTGCAATAAATTAATGTTATTTGGCACTGCCTGTGTACAACGGTGTTTCAAGGGCACGCGGGAACGCTTGCCCAAAGGGCAATGACGCATAGAGATACGTCACTCCCCCTACCCCATCACTGCCACTCAAATGGACGGCTATGATAATGCATGTCACCTGTGTTTTGTGGTTTTGAAGAAGTGATTAGCACATTCTAATGAAAACACTTAAACAAAGTCAAAGTAGGGGTCCACTTCCAAATTTTGAATCCCCCCCTCCTCTTAATTTCCTTTTTGAATTTGTGCATTGAGTAATTTTAAGTACCATGTTACATGTATGATGTGGTTATGAAAACTTTTATATTAACTTGCACAACTTTATTTTTTTCTCGTAATTTTGATTTTTGAATTAAGCTAAACTTATTAATTTTTAAGATAATGTATGAGTTTTTCTATTTTGTTATACGTACTTTGGAATAGTTCTAGGATAGACAGTTTTCATTCCAACAAGGGCCTTGGATAAGGAGACCCGTTCTCCCCTTATCTCTTTGTTCCATGCATGGAGAAATTGTCACATGTCACTATGGATAAGGTGGAGGATGGATCCTAGAAGTCGACAATCTCTTGGGGGTGGCGGCATTGGCTTGTCCTATCTAATTTTTGCGAATGATATTATTCTTTTCTAGAAGGCGACAACAAAGAAAATGAGAGCTATTATGCAGGTGTTAAAGACTTTTGAGGAAGCTTTTGGTCTAATAGTCAATGTCCACAAATCACAAGTTGTTATTCCAAAATGGAGCATCAATTGTATGTCAAGCTCTCGAAGTGTGAGTTCTGGTTGGACCAAGTGGTTTCTAAGGAGGTATCTCAATGGATCCAAAGAAGGTTGAAGCAATTCAACAATGACAAATTTCTGGGGTTAGTATCAGAAGTTACAAGCTTTATGGGGTTAGTAGGCTACTATCAACTCTTTGTGGAGAATTTCTCTAGGATCATTGCTCCAATGACGAAGTTGACGTAGAAAAGTGTAAAGTTTCAGTGGAGTGACCGTTGCAAGGAGAGTTTTCACAACCTCAAGGATTCCTTGACTTCAACACCAGTTCTAGTGTTACCTTCTAGTATTGGTGGTTTTTCAATATATTGCGATGCTTCAAGACTTAGGCTTGGCTGTGTCCTGATGCAGCACAATCGAGTTATTGTGTACACTTTGAGACAACTCAAGAAAAACGAGCAGAACTATCCCACACATGATCTAGAATCGGCGGTGGTGGTCTTTGCCTTGAAGATTTGGAGACACTATTTGTACGGTGAATCATGTGAGATCTACATTGATCACAAGAGTTTTAAGTATATTGTCGATCAAAACGATTTGAACTTAAGACAACGTAGGTGGTTAGAACTATTGAAGGATTATGATTGCACGATCATGCACCATCTAGGTAAAGTCAATGTAGTGGTCGATGCTCTGAGTAGGAAGTTTGAAGGCAGTTTGGCTCACCTTGCGTCGACAAAGCATAAGTTGATAGGAGAAATCCATGACCTTGAGACAAGAGGTATACTTTTTGGGGTAAGTGATTAAGGAGGGTTGTTGGCTCACATTCGGGCCCAGTCATCCTTGGTGCAACAGATCAAGGAATGACCAAAGGAAGATTTGAAGTTAGTGAAGATCATGGAGGATGTGACTAATGGTACGAACTTCGAGTTCTCTATGGACTCAAAAGGAGTATTGTGGATGGACAAACGATTATATGTGCCCAATAAGGGCAATTTGAGGAAGCTCATTTTGGAGGAGTCGCATAGTTCTTCTTATTCTATACACTCAGCCTCAATAAAGATGTATCAAGACTTACAGCAGTTGTATTGGTGGCAAGGCATGAAACATGTCGTTGGAGATTTTGTATCTTGTTGTCTTGCATGTCATCAAGTTAAGGCTGAACACCAACAACCAGTAGAAAAACTTTAGCGGATTCTAATACCACGTCAAGTATACTGTGTCGTATAGGTTATAAGATCGAGTATAATACACTCGGTTGTCAATCCCACGAGGAAAAATCAATTATATAGTTTAATCAATAATTAGAAAGATTGAAAGGTAATGGAATTGTTGTTTAAATTATTGAAGAACAAAACAAATAACAAAGAATAATTTTTAAGGACAAAGGAAAAATAAAGAGAACAAGAGTTTAATTCAATTGCAAAAACACCTAGGGCATCTGATTTCCACTCATTATTATTCTGCCAATTTAATTTCAGTTATCCAATTTATGGTTTCTCCTCTTTTCGGTTGAAATTCCTCTCCTAATTACTAGTCTCTCTCAAGAACAAATAATTTTCTTCTCATAAGTTAGATGCATAATCTCTTAGCCCAAACTAACTCATTCGAATTTTAAAATAGTGATTTCCTGTCTATGTAACTCTGAGCACTGTAGACATAAATACTTAGAATACTTGGATGGGTTTTCGCTGGAAGAGGAGCTGGACACTGATGCGAGCCTCACACTTGAGAGGTAGATTGTTGGGATTCAATGTGAGTGTTTAAAAAAAAAGTCCCACATTAGTTGATGATGGACTAAGTGAGGTGTATATATGTGGAAGGACTCATAGATGTGGCAAGATGTGGCATCTTGCCTGCTTGTAAGATTTCTCCCTTAGCCCATCGGTGTTGATCTCCTTGGTTTTGGGCTCTCCCTCCCCAACATAATTAAGTTATTTAATTATTTTATTAAATAACAACATTTTTACACAAATTATAATTAAAGGCTTGTATAAGGGTTCATATCTCTCGTGTGCCGGTCATGACTTTTTGGGTCGTGACATAGAGCTTGCATCCTATTGATGTGAAGGTTAGTCGATGAGAGATCTCTCCTCTAATTCTAGTACTTTAAGGATAATTTAGTGGGAGTGGCCAATGCATGGCTTCATGAAAGTTAATGTTGATGAGAGCTCCTTTTTGTAATGAAGGAGTCGTAGGCTTCGGAGGTGTGATTCAAAGTGATGGCAGTAGGTGGATCATGGGTTTTCATGGCTCTATCAGAGTATCTGGTAATCTAGAATTAGAAATTTTGGCCATTCGACATGGTTTGAGTTTGGCATGGGATCTTGACTTTCGTCGCGTTGTTTATGAACCTATACGAATATAAAAAACAAAGTTCACCCATAGTAGGACTAAGTCTCTTTTCAGGACCCATATAAAAAGAATTTTCCTTCTCTTGCGCCCGACTGCAACCACAGTGCTATACATAATAGGCTTAGCTGTAGAATTTTATGCAGGCTATGGACCATCCTCCACTCACACCCACGTACATTAATTTTGGCATTAGAAAACCCACTAAAAGTAGAAATTCCTTTTATATAATGTAGGTACTATATTCGATTTGGCTTAACTGTACATATTTACCACAATATTTTTTTTAAGTTGCCTGCTCAGGATTCAAGGCTTAGTCTTGACTAATCTGGATCGATCTGGGTCGCGCACCTGGCTATGGCGGGTGAGAGTCTCCCAGCGGGGATAACTGCGTACACAAAGTCTCAAACTCAGGACCTTGCTTAAGCGATACCAAGCCGCTTACCACTTGGACTAACCCCCATTGGTTATCTACCACAATATTTGTCGTGACATTATACATATATTATTAATTAATGTAGCCACATTTGGCTTATTGAACTATATATTAATAGTGGGCTTTTATCTGTAATTTTATTTTTATTTTTATTATTACTGCAATTGTAATGCAATATTTATATAATTATCTTTACTTTACCCGCAATTTAATAGCGTGAACAGACTCAAAGGAAAAGTAAGACCAAGCAAATGACAATATAGTCCCGTTTCAACTGGGAAATGTGGGCATGTGCTCAATTTATGAAGATGATGAGGATCTTTCATCTTAGTTCATAATTATTCATATACAAGAGGCACATTGGGAGTTGCAATTTAAGATCCCTTCCATGTGGGTAATCCTTCCCTCTTTCGCTATAAATTTCTAATGTATACTATGTATATATAGTAGTATAATCTTGTGCTCCAACTTATACACATATTAAGTCATTAACTGAAAAACAGGACTCATACCCTTGGCTTCTGGGCCACGTGGCCCTTAACATGTGCTATACAATGACTACTTCCAAGGGGTAGAACTTGTTCAATATCCATTGGCTCTCTATTTTGGGGATCAGTTACAGATCCTATGCCACACCCTTTAAGTGCATCTCAAGTTCAAGAAAAGCCACATATATACATAGCCGTATGTTTCATAGTATATAATAATACATCTCTTCTTTGAGCCACTTTGTCTTTTATATTGTCATCACACACAATTAAAAGAATTTAGACTCAATAATAATATAGTGGAAATTGAGTTCCTTGTTTTTGGTCGACAAGACTTCAGTTGAGTTTTGCAAGTTTAATATTGAAAGATTGAAGAAGACTTGTACGGGGAGAGTTGAGTAAATCTCAACCATAAAAAAAAATAATCAATGGCGTAAATTATATTTGACTATTAGAGACACACTATTGGGCCATTGTCTTGGTCTTGTGGCTATTAGGCCCAACTTTTTTTGTAGGCATCCTTTCTATCTATTTTATGCCACATCCACTTGAGCCCAAACAACAACTAGCAACCTTATCTTTTCATCTTCTTCGTGTTCTCCCTAATATTTTCATTATTGTTCACCTAATTCCTCTTTGCGATCAGTGGCCAGAAAGGTGTTCCCCCATTGCTTTTGTTAATTGCTCCAAGTTCTAAAATGAATTTTCGCTGCTCAATGTGCCGACAACTGTGAGTAGACGAGTTGTCTAGGTGACCCATATATAATATTAAAGGGAATATCATTGAGGCCTTTCCATCGAGTTTGAGCTCTGGGTAGGGTACAGATAAACCCTTAGATTACGTTTAGTACTAGAGACAGGACATGGGGACAAAGATAGCGAAATTTTTTGTCTTTCCAAGCCCCAATCCTCTGTCCCCAGACAAAAAATTTATGTTTCCTTTGTCTCAGTTTCAGTGAAATATAGAAAATACATATTTCTATGTCTCTATCTCTCTGTCTTGTTCCTAGTACCAAACACTGTCTTAAGGACAATGCTTTGCACGGTTTTTGGTATAATGTTCCAACTCCTCTCTGTGCTTTCATTGCATTGTGTCAATTTTGAGGGTTTCGTGTAAGACCAATTTTTTTGTTTTCTATTTTCCCCTTGTTTAGCTTGCTAAAATACTAATATTCAACTATATTTTACAACAAAGTTTACTTTAGTCAGAAATTAGATTTTGTCTCTAAAGTTGCTAAAAGTGAGTCATGTTAGTTAGTGACCCATTTTCATTACTATGCCATTTCATTTGATGATTTATTACATTAAATGAGGTTGTGACAACAACTCAGACTATTGTGACAACAACTAGTGAGACTGCAAATAAACTTGTAGAATCACTTGAGGCTACAAATGAGATTGTGGTAATAACTGAGATTTATAATACTAGATGGAGCCACATTTTCAATCTTGGTGGTGCCACGACTTTATTTACAGCTTCATTTGTTATCACAGCCTCATTTAGCATGTCACATTAACACACATGTGTCAATGCAATTATAGAAATGTGACCAAAGACTAACGTGACTCACATATTGCAACTTCATAGACTAATTAATTAATGTCAAAGATTAACTCATGTAGTTTCATGATTAAAGTAAACATTAACTTCATAAACAAAAAGATAACCAGTATTAATATATTATATAATACTCCCTCTATTTTTTTATCAATAGTTTAAAAATTTTGATATATTCTCAAATTAATATATTCTCAAATTAATTGATTAAATTCATTAATTTAATTAATTTAAGGGACAGATAAAAATGACTGGAAGAAGTTGGATTTTTTACTTAAAGAAAACTTTGAAAATAGGTAATTCATAAAATGAACTAATTTGAAAGTTGTTCCCAAAATGAACCATTTTTATTATGAAGGGAGTCGATTCAAATTGACTCCAATGTAAGCAATAATAATAATTTTTTTAAAAAAAATAGGAGTCGATTTAAATCAACTTCTGTGTAAATTTTAAAAAAATAAAATAAAATTCAATTTAAATCTATTTCTATGTGAGCCTTATAAGTAAGAGTTAGTTTAAATCGATTCCTACATAATTTAAACTCTTCATCTCTCTAAAAACATCTTTCTCTCTCTAGAAACCTTGTGCGGTTGATTTTTTGGTTTGTAGTGCAATGAAAGATGCAAATTTGATACGTCTGAACGATACTGAATTTATCCAACCTCGAGTGAACAACCATGTAAGTACATATTTTTGCCACAACGTTTTTGTGTTTCTGTTTGTGCTAGCGTTGTAGAAATTATGAGCATTTTTAGTGCAAGTGAAGATTTTAATGAAATGCCTTCAATGTTAGATTTATAGATTTATAATTGAAATGTTTGGTAGATTGATAAAAAAAAAAGTTAGGTTAGCGTAGGTAAAAAATGGTAGCGTAGATTTATAGATAAATTGTTTGGTAGATTGATAAGATGTTATTAAATGAGTATTTTATTGAACTTAAATGTTAGATCTATATAGTTATTGTAGATTGATAAGGTATATGTAATTTTTTTTTGGATAGATTGCTAAGATAGAGTGTTTTATTGAACTTTAATGTCAAAACTATAGAGTTATTGCATATTGATAAGGTATATGTTAGATCTATAGATTTTTTGCAAACTTGAATGCTATAGTTGTTGATTAATTTATGGATTTTACTGTAAAATAAACTAATTTTGCAGAATGTGTTGTCGCATTTTATAATTTTATTTCGAGTCACTTTTTATGAGTGTAATTAGTCTAAATGCCCTTTTTTTTATGTAATTCTGTAGGCTCGTGTGTTAGAGACTCGACGATACACACATTTTCATGAGCCGTATCCGCTGATAAAGCAGGGACTATTGGCTACCACATTATGGGATGTTGCGCGCATCATGCCAGTATTCCAGTACGACAGGACATTGGTCAATGCCATGGTACATACAACAAAAGTTTTGTTGTGTATGATCACTTGCAGGATACGTATAGCAAAAGTTTTTTTTTGTTAGCTGATAAATATTAATGTATTTGGATCATTGATTTCTAACATAAAATTGTATTTTTGTTGTGCAGATGGTGTTATGGTAAAAGGAATACTAAGTCATCGAAGGAGACTCGACTCGTAGATTATCGTGGCCAGCTTGATTACCTCGGCGTATATGGGGTAAGCCACGCAAATAATCTTTCTATGTTTCTAATTATTAGTTCACTTATGATACGTTACTTTATGGTTGAGTCTAAAATATGTTTTATTTTAATTTTGCAGTTTATTTGGACAACGTATAACAATTCAATTGTTCAGACGACATGGACATCAAATACCACCCTTATCTACTTTGTTGTCGTAGAGTGACACCACGCGGACCGTGTCGTTCGACAGTTCGGTGGTGCCCAGTGGATACCATACCCCGCCTCCCAATTGACATCGACTTTGTATGCCTCGGGGTTAGGGCAGGTTGACACTATGGAATCGCATCTCCAGTGGGTAATGTCTATCAACCTCAGCTGTAGACGCCGAGTGCACCACTCTCGAAGAACAGGTTCTTGGGCACTGAGAAGGATGTAGAGCTGGTTCGATGGTTCTTGCTGACATCTCCCCCATCAGGTGCTGGGCCCAATGCTCTCCCTTGACACGACTGCCATGGAGCGGGAGGTGCTTGGTGTCTTGGAGCAAGCAGCGTCTCCTCCTTCAGGCTCATCACAATTGATGACGAGGCCCGGGGGAAGTTCCGCAACAACATCCACGACTCCAATCGTTCGAGGTGTATGTCGACATGCCACACAGAAGGAAAATTTCATGTCCCTGGAGGTAGATACCACATTGCCACAAATAGATAGTTTAGGATTATTTTAGTTGTGTATATCATTTTGTAACTTTAAGGTAACTTTATGTAACTTTGATGTAACTTCACTTTATGTGTGTTACTTTATTATGTGATTCATTTTGTTGAGTTTGTTATTTCTTTATGACTTATTCGTTTAAGTATGAATAAAAAATAAACAGCACAACAAAAAAGCATAAAGTAATAGCTTATATTAACAACTTAAAAAATGACATAATAAGTAACAAGTAATCCATAAAAAGCCTATCAAACAAATAAAACCTTACTTTCTCTAACTCATACAAAAAATCTAAATTAGTACACACTACAATTGAGCATGCACTTCTAATTTTAGATATGATTTTAGATATAATATACAAAAGCTGATTTAGATCGACTTTTACCAGAGTCGATTAAATTTTTGTATACAATAATCAATTTAAATTGACTCTTATTTTTAAAACAATAATAATAATAATAATTATTATTATTATTTACCTGTGAATCAATTTAAATCGACTCCTTTTATAATAAAAATAGTTCATTTTAAGAATAACTTTTAAATTAATTTATTGTATGGATTACCTATTTTCTAAGTTTTATTTGAGTAAAAAATGGGAAGGTGGGAGCATTTAAAGGGCTGGCAGAGGCAAGAGATGGTTTATTTTAGTTTGAAATTGCCTAGTACTACTAGAGTGGCACTATCAATCCCAATAGCCGTACAGTTGAACATGTTAGTACAGATGTACTGGTCCTGCTAACTCGAACATGACCATTACTAAAGCTATCATACTTTGGTGCTTTGTGCATGTGAGCGGATCAATAATCATTAAAAAGAATAACTTTGATAAAAAGTATTTAAGGTACTTACGACAAAACTCACAAAAAATAAATATGTATTAAAAAAAATTATAAAGTGTTTAATATATTAAAAGCATTAAAAATATTAAAATATTTTATTTTAGGTGTTTTAAAAATACTTATTAGCTTACTTTAACTGTCAACAATTTGAAAATTGTTTGGTTTAAATAATTGAATTGTGTAATTATATAAGTCATTGTTTATAGTTTAGTCTGCCTCACATCTCTACATTAAGTACTTTGAGTGCTGTTTTTTTTTTCAATAACAAAAAGAATAACAATAAAAGCAATCAAAATGAATATATATCCCTGAGTTAGTTTATATTTTAACTTAATCTCTGAATTTTTAATTGTGTTGACAAAAATTTTGGAACAATTTGCAAACCGTGTATTAATGCTGTGTGTTTGCATTTAATTGTACATGTGCATCAAGTGACGTGCATCTTACAATGAGAATATATAAGGAACAACTTGTATATTTTAATTTTCTTACCAAATTTTATAGTTGAGCGACAAAATTAGACCTTAAATTAAAACAAACGGAGCCTTATGTTTTTGGTCTACATTGCCAGGCTGACCTGATAGTCAACGATGTCTGTTCTCATCTCTTCAAAACAAAGCATTCCAATATCCAAATTCAGTACAAACTGAATGTAAACTTTAAGCAGAAAGGAATCTGGATAGGTCAAAGTTGAAATACTTATAGCAATTGTATTGACACACATTCGAAGTTTGTTTTCTTTAAGCAAATCTTTGAATATCGTGAATAAAAAAAAAATCAGTGCTAAAATTTTTTTATCTTCCTAAATTATTTTGAATTCCGAAATCAAAAGCTGCACATAAATCTAGGAAAATGAGGTCTTGTCACCCTCTTTCTATGTTCTCCACAACAGCAAGGTTCTCACACCAAAACCAATATCAATAAATAGATTGCTCAAAAAACAAACTCAACAAAAACATTCATAATATAAAACCAATAAAAATCAAGGATCATGGGCAAAACCTTCTCACAACCGTCCCTAAGGGTGCCGTGCTAAGATTGGCAAAAGATGATAATGTTTTTAGAAGGAATCACCAATCGATTTATCCATTGACAAATAGTATAGTTCAAATTTGGAACCAAAGGAGATAGTGATTACGGGTTAAGGTTTGGGATTGATTACGAGTAATGAAGATATTGACACCCTAGTCACCCATTCAAAGAACAGTTGCCTATTTCATCTAATATTATCATTTTAGATTAGATTGGTTCTTATTTTGTTTATATGTGATAATTTATTTATTTTATGTTTTTTTACATGTCTCATTATGTCAACATTTTATCAGGAGTGTTATATGTCTATAACAAGAAATGGGTGGTCAAGTAGCCATTATTTTGTGAATAATATTTAAAACCCATAATTATTTGTTTGATAGTGACAATTTAAAACCTGTTATTTTTTAAAAGAGGATTTGGAAATAACCTTTTAAAATTAGAATTAAGGAAATTATTATTTTTGGAAAAAAAATCTTTTTAAACAAATTAATGAAAATGCTTCAAAAGAAAATGTTTAGAAACAAAAAGACATAGGTTTCTTTTTTAAGGAAAAATAGATAGTCAAATAAAAAAAAACGGTTTGTAAATGATTTAATTTGATATAATTTTTTTTATTTTTGAAAAAAAAAATGAAATTCCAAATAAAAAAATATCAAAAGAGGAAAGAGAAATTGTCAATCAAACAATTAAGGAGTTGATTTTGATTTGTTCAGTTAACATTAAAGGTTTATGCGTTTAAATAAAGCAAGGACTAAGTCCCGAGAAAAAAGAGGACTAAGCCTCGAGCAATAATTGGGAGGGGCTCAACATGTTTCTCGTACTAAAGGATAGTTTCAACAATTGATGTCGAATGCTCAATCCTGCAAACCTAAACTTGAAGCTAGTGCTTCTATGGTCTCATGAATGGTTTTCTCCACTTGTCACTTTAAATCACCTAATGTTGTTAAGGCATGAATTTTAGACTCTAGTGCTACCTCTCATATTGCTTGCTCCTTGAGTTTATGGATTTAGCTTTTACACATTTGATATTTATGTTTCTTAATGATTTGATGTAAATGCTCTTAAAGTCATAGAATTAAGATTTTCTATCAAGTGGTATTAGAGTCATCTATGATTAAATCATTAAGAAATGATGTTAATGTTTAAATTTGATTTCCTTTAGAGTGCGTTAATAAAGAGTATAGGGTTAAGTGGCATGAGCATATGGAATTTGCTTAATTTATCGTGATAGCATATGATTATGCATTCAATTTTTTTTTTTAAATATATAGTGTGATGAAAAGTGAACAAATTTGCCTTTAGTTTGATTTTATAAGTCTCATGATCTATTATAGATTCAAATTCAACTTACTAAGATTTATTTTAAAAATTAATTTTTTTAATGGATAGGTGTATAACTCAAATGTGGCCACGGTCAACATATGTATTAAGAAAGAGTAATGATAAGTGTATAACTCAAATGTTGTCATGGTCAACATATGGTTTACACAGTAACACCGAATGCAAACTTTTACACAAACTTTATCTACACAAATTTTTCATATACAAAAATAAATCAAATCGAATCTGCGGTGCATTAAAAAACATTTTAAAAAAAATCAAATATGATAAAAACAAAAATAAAAACTCTTTGTATTCATAAAGAATAAGATGAAAACGAAAAAAAAAATTGATGCCGAATTGGAGAATAAGGAAAAAAAAAAAACAAAGAACAAGAAAAAAAGAAAAAGAAACACATTAAGAAGAGTGAGTTATACACAAAACATCTCTAGTCGAGAAATTGCAAACATGCTATTTTGTTCTTACAAAAGAGAGAGTGCACGGTGCCCTCAAGAGTGCAACCACAAGCGATCACGCAGCCTCTCTTCTCCAACACCATACATCTCATCCACCTTTTCACCATCTCGATAAAATTGAAAAGTCGGGGTGTATCGAATGTGTTGAGTTGTTTCTGGGCATTCATCGATATCTGCGTAGACAAAGGAAAGCTTTGGGAAATCATTGCTCAATCTACAGAATGCAGGAAGGATTTGATTGCACACGCGACACCTAAAGAATCCATGAAACATCAGTGAGAATCTCAGTAGTGCTTTACCCATTTCAATTTCCATCCACCACCACCAACAAACCAGAAACAATTTACAGACTAAAATGCCCCTTCCTTTTCTTTTCATTATATTGTTTCTTAACCACTTGTATAATGACCGCAAAACTCTACTCTTCCATAACCAATTTAACTGTAAAATTCCCAATCATTATTAACGTAACTCAAATTCGGGCTTCCATTGAAGTCACATATTCAAAGGGTTCCAGCATCGAACACCTGAGCTGAAAATAATTGGGATCACTAGATACGGGGATGGAGTAGTAGTAAACGTACCAAGAAGCACCGTAATTGATAACAGCCTGCAAAAACAAAATTTGTAACGAAAGAATCAAATCAAATTAAATCGCAAAAGCAGCAAAGAATAGGTGTGGTTGGGGGTTACATACGGGAGTTTTGGAGGATTTGATGTTGAGGAGAATGTCAGTGAGGTCATCGTCGCTGGAAGCGCTTCTCAAGTTGGCATGATGGCTAATGGGTAAGGCCAAGCCAGTGCCTTCCACCCCTTTCTTCGCCTTATCGCTACCCTCCATTCTTGTTCTTACTACCTCTATGGCCTCTCTCCTCTAAAGTCTAATTGTCCCGCTCTTTACATAATCTTTGACAACATCCTCTACAGTTAGGATCCAAAATCCTATATTCTTCAAATCTGCTGAAATCACATAGAGAACAATATTTCTCTTTTAGACCAAACATCGACAGACTATTTTAGACGACTACAGATTAAAGAAGATAAGTTTTTGTGTGATTTGCAATAATAACCACATGAACTCTAAATTGTCACTATCAAATAAGCGGAGATCTAGCAAATAAGATATTAAGGCCCATAGCCTCATTAGTCTAATAGAAAACTACATCAAGATCAAAAGGATACCAATCATAAGGACACGTAGCCAAGTGATGCAACAAAACAGAGTACCACATTAGTAATGCCAAAAAATCCTACAATTTGCAGGGCATCAAGTTATCCTGCTCATACAATCGGTAAAAAATTAAAACAGATAAAAAGCCTCAAAGAGAACCAAGCTGGAATTAGAAATCTGTGCAAGATGAAAAAGAAGACAACAACACACGCTGCATATCCATGGAAATCAGAGTTCAAAATTCCATTCACCAATAAAGACCACATCCTTTTTACGTCTAAGGAATTGCTTTCGCAATTTCGGATTGGCAATGGTTAGCAGGTAAAGCTCTCCCAAAGTGGTGACTACAAGAATCATACTCCTTCCATTACAACAATTCAAGTTCGTCTTGATTTCAATTCACTTGCACTGCAGACATCTAGTTTTAGGAAATAAATCCTCACTTAACAATTCATGGTTATTAAACTCTCGAGTTAACTCGTAAACTCTTACGAATTAGTTTACAATTTTACTCCACAAAACGAGTTAACACTTATGTAAACTCTTTTTTTGTAAACTCGCACGAGTTTAAGTAAACTCACTATTCTACTAGAGTTTACAAGTTCAAATCTACTAACGAGTTTACGAGTTTACCTCAAAATGTATAAATTTTGTAATTTTGTTAGATACTTACCCAACTTTGTTTATGTTAGACAATATCTATTGATTTTATTAACCTAATTTCATATATTTCTCATAATTGAGTTATGTTTTATCAAACTATAAAATAATACACATACAGAATAAAGTATGACAACAACTAAGTGTTATGAATTAAGGTGTATTTTATGATTTTTTTTCATTAATTTAATTTAAAGTTAACATTATTCAATTTCAATTATAAATACAATATTTAATCATGTTTAGTTTCTAATTATATTGCTTATAACATTATTTTACTTATGTAAACTCGTAAGAGTTTACGAGTCGAGTTTCCTGAGGCTTCACGAGTTCACTGAAACTCTCGAGTTTAACAACCTTGCAACAATTCACCGCACGAAAGGAAACCTAGAATTACATTATTAAATTTCAAAAAATGCAACATATAAACAAAAAGGTAGAGGTGTCAAAATAGGGGGGCCCTCCCCTATTAAGCCCTACTCTCAACGGGCTTAAAAGGGCTTGGGCCCCAAAAAGCCCACAGGGCTCAAAAGCCCAATAGACAAAAAGTCCATAGGGCCTTATGCCCAGGGATAGGGCTAGCCCATGGCCCATCCTACGTAAAAAAAATTTAATTTTATTTTGGCTTCCTAGTGTTGGCCCGTTGACGCGGCCATGGGGCCCAACAAAAGCCCATGGGCCTGACCCCACACTTTTTTTTTTCCTTTTAGTTTTTATGCTTTAAAAATGACTAGCAATGACATTAATGGCCAACTCAGCCCGACACGGCCATGGAACACATGGGCCCAAAAAAGCCCATGGGCCTAACCCCACACCTAATTTTTTTCTTTTGTTTTTATGCTTTAAAAATGGTTACAAATAACATTAATGGCCAACTCGGCCCGACGCGGCCATGGGCCCACGGGCCCAAAAAGCCAATGGGCTCGGCCCCACACCCAATTTTTTTCTTATTGTTCACAGAATAAGCACTAAATACAAATATGAAAGAATGTCAAGTCACTAAATACAATTATTTTTTATGCAATTTGCAAGCAACTTTGGCACCTCCTGTGAAGGGCAAAATGTTCAAAGGACTATGTGCCTGTTATTCAGTCATAGCCACTACCTATTTCAGTGTTGCCATCGCTGGTTATTGAGCATTTGGCAATCAAGCAGGTGCAACAATTCTTCAAAACTTAAGTGATGAGACAGCCTTTGCTGCCCAAATGGTTTTTCTTCTTGACTAATATGTTGATCCTTCTCCAAGTGAAGGCGATGACCGCGGTAAGTCCCAGCTTCTTGGTACATATTGTGAAACATTCTAAATCCTCTAGCTAAATCTTCTTACAAATTCTCTTATACACTAAATGAAGTAAGTATTAAATTACTTTTTAAGATTTCAAGACACTAACTGAATTTACATTTTGCTTCATTTAGTATACACGAGGATTTATAAGGGGATATAGCAAAACTCATGTTACATATCTCTATCAATTTTGCAATTCTTCTACTTCATACTCATAAA
Source organism: Nissolia schottii (assembly GCA_003254905.1). Lineage (NCBI taxonomy): Eukaryota > Viridiplantae > Streptophyta > Magnoliopsida > Fabales > Fabaceae > Nissolia > Nissolia schottii. The sequence continues at coordinate 163,751 of QANU01013918.1, forward strand.
AAAGGTGCACTTATTTATATAACTATCTGATTATGATCTAATATGAGGAAACTAACTCTCTGAATAGTACTAGCAAAGAGGTCCCATGCAGAACCTTCTAACTGTAAAGCATGTACTTGTCACCAATTTCATGGGCAAAGGTTCTAATACACATAGGAAACTCCTTAGTAGGGCAATATTTACAGCTCACAAGTTTTCCAAGGCAGGATTTGCTAGTTCATGAACACAAGTTTTCCATTTGAATACATCACAATTCCCCTTAATCAAAAAATAGATTGACAGCACACAGCCAATAGGATTAGCTACCTTGAACTATGTTTCAAAACTAACATTCTTGAAGGACAAACAAATTCTAAATTGCAGACATACAAACACATAAATTTTGCAACTAACGACAACCCCAAAAATAAAATAAAAAAGAATATAAAATTGGACATAATACAAGCAGAAACAGAAAAATCAACACAGAAAAAAAAAAAAATATATATATATATATATAACTTGAGAAAAAAGTTCAGCTCATCCACGTTAATCATTGCTTCATTGCGTTTAATTAAATTCATTGCCTTTGCTTCAATATTCTAGGAGCAATGCATAGAACAACAAGCATAATGATAATAACCAATCTCATAGAACAACAAGAAGGGGCAATTAAAGAGAAACCCAGATGGGGGAAAGGTTGAAAACCCAGAGAAACTAAACGGGGAAAAAGATAATCACAATGGAAATCAAAACGTACTTGTTTCGAGCAAAACGCGATCTCGCCGACATGGAGGGACGGCAACATGAAGCGAAGGCGTAACGCGACGGCGATGGCAGTTTGAAGCGACGGCGTGACGCGACGACGATGGTCAAGCTGTGAGTTGTGAGTGACAGAGATCAGAGAGTTTTAGGTTTTGTTGATTTTAGAGATCAGAGCAGAGATGAGGGATCAGTGATGGAATGAGAGAACTGAGAAAGTTTGGCATTTTGCTGCATTTGGGCTAGCCCGAGGGTACCCGCCTGACGTGAACAGGGTTTTTAGAGGGCTGGGGCTTTTGAAGCCCATGACAAATACCCAACCCATTTGTACCGAACCTTTAGGTTCCTTATTGCTTTGACTAATATCAGGGACCAGCTCTCCTAAATAGCTTAAGTTGTTATGTGGAGGTCAGGCATAAGTGCTCAAAGCCCGAATCATATAAAATAACTTGCACCATTAATTTTAGGAAGAAAAAAAAATGGAACAAAGACATTGGTTTTAGTAAGTTAATAACATGGTTAATTCACCAGCAGAAATGTGAACATCTCAACTTTGCTTCATCTCACATAATATGATTTATTGTAAGACATAAATTAAAAAATTAAATAAGTTGTGAAGTGCTAATAGCAATGCAAACTATTCCATTGCAAAATTCCGTCGCTATCCGCATGTGTTTCAGTAGTATATGTCACTGCCACACAAATATTTGTGGCACATTTCAAGAGTCTTAAAAAGTTGATCTGAACAAACTCAATGTGAAGACAAGTTGATCTGAACAAAGATTGCAAAAGGGCAGTATAATTATAATTAAAAAAAACTAAAAAAAAAAAAACTGATATGATAGCAAAGCATGCAAAATCCCAGCTTTCTGTAGCTTTATCTAGCAATTTCACTACTAATGGAGCCAATTAATCATATAATTTTGCATATATCAAGAGCAAAGAAATTGATTAGAACACCAAGAAAGCCCACTAAAACCAACGAAACAAAAAGATTAGTCCGAAGCAGTCATTAGCAAGAGACTAATTTCACTACCTAAATCGACTTTCTTTTGTAGAAATGTAGTTTCGTAATTACCCATCAAGAATGACAAACTTAATGCAACATTATCAGATAGCGATGGTTCTTTTTCTTCAATTGCATTCACGGGAATAAGAAAAAACAAAAAGAAAACAACTCTAATTCGCAATAAACAGAAAGAAAAGAGCGGCAAGAGAGAAAGGGAGCCATTCGAACCTCGTCCTCTCCAAAGATGCTTTCACGAGTATCCAACACTGCAGCAAAACTTTAAAAACCGTCAATAATTCAAAAGTCCCAAAAACATACTTAGGGTTTGCTAAATCTTGCCAAAATTCAGAAAAATTAACAATCGGTGCTAAGAAATGAACACAAAGGAAATAATGAGATTAGAAATTACCTTAGGTTGACTAACTGGAGAGGGCGAGCGTCGAGACTGCGATGAGCGGCGTGAGGAGGGAGGGTGACGCACAGGGAGCCTGCGATGGTGGTTGGATGTGTGCGGTCTGGAGGACGGCGCTGTCGCGGCGGTTGAGGGATGGAGAGAGGGTTTCGCGAATTCTCGAATGAACAAGCCAGTCGGTGCTGCTGTGCCCGTCAGAAAACGAGAAACAGACGAGTGCGAGTGCGCGCGCGAGAGAGAGAGAGAGAGGGTGGGGTCGCGAGCGAGGTGGGCTGGTGAGGGACTCAGGTAAATAGGGGAAGGAAAATAGACGGGAGAATACTCAAATAATTAAGGAGGGGTTTGGAATCACGTAACGTGATATGACATTAATTTGTTTGGTTACGCAGTAGATGTGAATTAGCCAAATCCTCATCTAAATTATCATCTTTTAAATAATATTATAACTTTTATTTTGAGAAAAATGTTCTTAATATAAGCACTACTCTCTTCATCACAAAAATAGAGGGAGAATAATCAAATAGGTAAGAGTTTTTTATTTTTTTTTTTTTTGCGTCCACATGCGTTGTTGACAAAAAGACTTCTTGAGCTTTCCATGTGTTACCCATTCATCCCTGTGTTGGTTTGCAACGTAGCGACACAGTTAGTGTTGTCTACTCGTCATCAAACATTTAATTTAGTCATTAAACTTCTAAATAAATGTCTTAAATAATTTTTAGACAATTATATATTTATTCAAATAAGTCTTCCACCTTATATTGAATAGAAAAAAAAAATTTGTGCATCCTAAATACAAAATATCTTTGATAAGTGACATTATATGATAATAAGAAAGATGGAATAGAGAGAGTGAAAGCAAAAGAGAGAGTATGATTTGATGGAGACAAGTATTATATTAAATATTTTAGACTTAATTAAGTTTTTAACCCTTATAAAATTAAAAAAATTTAGTTTTTAATCCCTGTAAAAATTTAAAATTTAATTTTGGTCCCTGTGAATGGCTAGAATTATGATGTAGCCGTTAACGGCACGCCACCTGGCATAACCATGAATTAAAAATTTTAACCCATAACTCAACCTAATGACCCATGACCCGATCCGGTTACTTTTAAAATTAAAAAAAAAAAAAATCACCGCCTGTACAGTAATTGAAATCACCCGTCCAGTAACTGAAATCCAATATCGAATGGATAACTTGCAAACTCTGGAAATTTCTACAGCATGAATCTCAACAACCAATAAACGCAATCCAACTAAAGATTGATGAAAACTAATAGGATTTAGAGAGCAAAGCTATAACTAACCAAAAACTTTGGCATTCAAACAGAGAAACTCACAAACAAACAAAAATTCTGAAAAATTCAATATAAAAAATAAAGAAACACAAATACATGCAATTTCTTCAATTGAAGCTGTGAGAATCATAAAAACTTTGGAGACATACCCAACGTCANGAATTTGATATGATTTCTTTATACACATACAAGTAATAACAAGGTTACTAAGTTGAGTTGGTGTTATTATAGGATAGAAATACAGTAAGAGGAAGAAGACATTTTGAAGAAAGAAATTAAACACAATGCTTCAAACTCTTCCCTCCTTCTCTTTAAGCTTTATATCTTGACCATGTATCGATTGCGACAGGCCCATGAGTTTCTAACCAACTGTCCAAGTCATAAGATGACTCAGTCAGAGTCATAAAAGAACCCATAGCTAATTCTTGGCATCATTCATATATACATTATACAAAGAGATCTGAGTCAATTAAGGTGTTTTGCACGAAGATCAATGACTTCATATCTACTTGGCAAGGATCAATAAGAAAATGAAAATTTGCTCATGTTCCCGTAATATTAAAATGTTTGTATTATATATACCACCCAATGTGTAACATTAAAAATGTTAAAACAACAATGGCTGACATAACTTAAGTGATACACAGTAAAAAGGTGCAACTATAACCGTTCAAGATATGGTTTCTAGCAATAAGCATTCATTCTTTATTCTTTCAGGAATGAATATGATAAAGAAGAGTACACAGGATCATGTATGAAAACCAAAGCTTTTAGAACTCTTCTCTCTCTTCTATTTTTTAAAACCAAAGTTGCTCATAGTGTCTTTGACCAAATCATTCTGAGCCATCCTCCGAGCCTCCTGTGGGGGAATGTAACCATACTTTTTTCTCAACGTCTCTTTGACCAAATTGTCACGAGCTATGGTTCGAGCTCTTTGGGGAGCAACATTGACATAAGAAAGGTGCGCCCCAACAGATAAAAGGGCAGCACCAGAGAGGAAGCATGCAATGGTCATGGCCAGTTTCTTGGGTGTTGAGGGGAAACACAGAACCATTAGCTTAGACGGTTGCACCCACTGAAGAAGATCAATTCAACCTTCAATGAAATAAGGTATCTGAACCAATTATCAACAAATTGTATCGAGTGCCCAAAAAACTAAATACATGCTACACTTCTAGTCAAGCAAAGTAGCATACATGACAGAGGAAAAGGCATTTCACATTAATAGCAACATAATTCGCAGAAGTCTCGTGCCTTTGGGACAAACGAAGGGCCTATCTTTAGTTTAAAAGAGCCAATTTTTATGATGAAAACTGAAAAATGTCATATGTCAGCTTTAAGAATGTCTCTCACGTAGGGGTGGGAACATGTCATGCCAAGCCATGCCCTTAATAGGTAGAGCTTGTGTCAATAATTTTCGGATTGACCCTGACCTGTTTAAGAGGCCTAGCCAGAGCCTGGCAGGCCAACCTATAACCAAAAACCTAGTTTCTAAGTCTGTTTACCAAAGCCTGTTTACCAAGGCCTCTGTACACACATTAAATAGGTCTTCACATTGCTAAATAAATGAAAATCCAAATTACAACAATCCAATATTTAAATATAAATCCATACATCAATCCAAGTTTCCAACCCATAACCATTAAACAACATAGATTAGGAAAAAGTTTCCAACATTAAGAACAAAAAACCTATTCCAATAATGAAACATCCGAACACACTAGTTTAATACAAAAAATTTTAACAAAGCATGCACAAACAAGAGTAACCATGCTTGGTTACTTTATTCACCAAAAAACCGTCAATCACCCAACAAACCAACAAACGAATAAAGCATCAAATCTTCAATATAATCTCTCCGTCTTGTTCTTAGTCAAGTGTCTTAAAAATAACAAATTATTTATATCATTAATCATGGCATAATTTTAAAAGCTATAAGATAAAATAAATGATAAGATATCAATTTTATCAATTTTATACCTTTTGCTTTTTCTTTATGTTACACTTGTTGTGGAGCCAATCCCCACCACAAATGAGTGATTCTTCACTCAAGTTAGCACAGTATTCATCAATTATTCTTCCTCCTGCACTCAGATTAGCACAATATTCATCAATTAACCAAAGTCTAAGCTCACAATACATATCGCTAAATTGTTTCCAAATTGTGATAAGCAAAATCAGCATACTCCTAAAGTTCAATCAGCAAGCATACCAAATTAAACAAATTGAGGTCTGCAAAGACTATAATTATGTTTTGGAACATAATCAACCAAAGCATGATGGGGGCAACTTCTTCTTGATTTTCTTAATGAACAAACCAGAATGCCCTTTAGGAACAAACACCCCCATCGGGCAAGGTTTATATAAGGAAAGAAAACAGAACATAACATAACATAAAAGGAACAAAAAAAAAAGAGAGAAGTGATGAGTGTGTGACATACGGTGGGCTTCTCTGCAGGCGTCGGAGGTGGTGGCGTCATGCGTGACTCGCGTGAGATGAGATGAGAAGATGAGAAATGCGAGATTGAGAGATTACGAGAAATGGCGGCAGAGATGGCAGAGGTTAGGGGGGACGATGAGAAACGAGAGATCGAGAGATTGGGAAGATGGAGTGACGGACGATTGAGCTTGCTGGACAGCTTAATTAATTTCTCTCTCTTTTCTTACTCTTAATGTGTTAAGTGGTATTAAATATTGATCGTCTAATTTTATCTATCTTTATTCCTATAAATTGTTAGTGAGTTCTTTGAAACCCTAACTTTTGGAGAATTTGGGGGTTTTATGTATTTGGACTAAATTGGTATAAATTCATGTTTCCTCTTCATTGTCTTATTGTAAACGCATCCCATCTGTTTGATAAAATGTTCGTCTCTTCATAAAGTTTCCTTTGCTCCTCTGCCACAATATATTTATATGAAATTAATTTTGATATTTTTCATAGGTGTTTTGAATTAGTTACTACAATGGTCAAACTCTATTAATGATGTATTTATACATAATTAGATGATTGCTTGACAACACTTCACATTACATCAAAATTAGATCTTAATGCTATTTTAATCATTTTATATTTTTAAACTTTGTAACATTTAATTTGTAATTTAGTTTTGTTGGAGTAAGGTTTTCTAATAATAATACGCGATTTTGGGTAATTTTATACAAATCAAATATAATTTAGTGACATAATAGTGTATGATTGAATATGTGTGTGTGTGTATAGATATATAAAATTGATGGTATATCAGAAGCTACATGAAAGTATGGGTGAGAACATGTCAATGGTCTGACCTGTTAGTGACGTAACCTAACCCGTTTTAAATATTCATATAAATTTTAGTAAAAAATTATACTTAGAGATGTATTAACCATCAGGCTAGTGTCACTATTGTAATATTTTATTTAAAGTTATTTATTAATACAATTTTATTTTTTGGGTTAATTATGTTTTTAGTCCCGTAAAATTTGAAAGTTTGATTTTAGTCCCTATGTAAAAGTTTTAGTCCCTGCGAAATTTGAAAGTTTGGTTTTAGTCCCTAGAGCTGAATGGGAGTTGACTGCGCTGACGTAGATGTCTCAGGCGCTGACGCGACGCGCCACGTGGCATAACCCAAAAACTCAACTCATGACTCATGACTCATGACCCATGACTCGGAGGCCCATCACCGCCAAGGTTCATAAATTCCCAAATTTAGTGTTCAGCAAATTCCCAATTCCCAAATTTAGGGATTTAGGTTTAATTAAATTTCCAAATTTGCAATTTTAGGGTTCATAAAATTTGAAAAATTAAATAACCAAATTATCGAAATACGATAGTGCAGCGGAAACTAAAGCACAAACATCAAATTTTCAAATTATCCATAACACGAATCCTAATAACCTGACAATGATGGGTGGCTCTGATACCACTTGTTAGAAATTAACGATCTACATCATGTCAGATCACTAAGGATTAAGGGACTGCAAAATACCTGTGTCCATGATTGATGACCGCGAAACCTTTGCAGCGATTGAGCGCAAACAAGAGTGGTGGTTCCATGGCCTTCCTCAACCAAACCTCCTTAGTTCCTCAATGGGACCTTCTGTTTCTCTTTAGATGGGGAGAAGTGAAACGGCTTCTGATTTGGTGTCTTGGGGACCATAGCCGTTCCTGACGCTCACCAAGGTTCCCATTATCCCCTGATGGGCCAATACTGACATTTACCCATTTGAGCCTTTTTTCAAGTCTAACAGACTTTTAACCAAATAATTAGATCACCAAATTAAGCTATTTATGATAAANAGAGAGAGAGAGAGAGAGAGAAGAGGAAAGGGAAGAGATATATTGACTATATAGTTGAATATATTTACAATATGATCAAGTTAATGATTATTCTGATGGTAAAAATGAAAAATTTAGTGCTGCTCTCCGATAGGAGCTTGGATTTCTTTAAGAAAATGTGGAAGTAAACTCCTTTCAGCTGAGGAAAGACTCAGTAATTCCTCAAAAACAGTAGCAAAACAAGAACAGAGAGGATGGAAATGATAGAGATATACTAAACATTTTGGGTGAGGGGTCTGCTCCTTCCCTGCCCTACCCAAAGTCCCAAATCTTCACTCAATGACAGATTGCATCCATCTCTTGCCCTTTTATCCTAGTTCATCCATATTTCCCCCTTCCTTCCCACACCCTTTGCCATGTAAGCAAGGCTGTTACGATTTGATTCCCGCTTCAACCCCCTATTCTCTCTTCCCCTATTTTCCTTTTTATCCCTCTAAAATAGGGTCCTAACACACACAAAGGGAGTGAGATCAGGGTCAAGTAAATGCCTAAGTGCAGATTAGTCATACCCTCAGAGAATGTTGGTGCACCTAATAGTCTTACCAAAAGAAAGGGAGAATGATGACAAACAGCAAAAACAGGATGAGTTTTCCTTGCAACGATTCCAAACCAATAATAGTAGAGAGATAACATGCCTATTGCTTAGAAACTAGAGTTATTGAAGATCCAGGCAGTATACCAGGATAGTAAATTTTGAAATTCCCAGGTTGGCAATTCATTATGGATGTGCACGTGATTTTTTACCTTTTTGAATCATGGTATGGCTTGTGAGTTTGTTAGAAATATCACTATAAAGGAAAATACTAATTGATCTTATAAACTAAGGCACTTAGTTATTAGACAGAGTAACTGGGCATATCACTGGAGAGGACAACTCTGTAGCCTATAGATTGTTATATTTCTTTCCAAGCATCCATTACATAAGAAGTCAACATGAAAAATTCTGTGCCTCGGGGTAAGATATTTGGTGTGATATCAATAATAGGTATATCATGAATCAGATTGTATTTGTTTTAACAGAAACACCAAATTTACTTGCAATTGTAGATTGATTTGAAGGAGAAAGTATAATGAAAGTTGATTCTGGCAAAGGCAGAAAAGTTTGTGTGGTGGTGACAAGTGTTGTGATCGCAATTGTATTGCTAATAGTGAAACTACACACGCAAGCAAACACAACACACACACACACACACACACACACCCCTACAAAACAACACCATCATGGAACAAGTTTGGATTTGGGCAAAAATTGGGGCAATAACAATAAATAAATCAAAATCTAAAAAAGGGGAAATTAGAAGGAACCTTTGAAGCTCTCTTGCTTTTCCCGTGTGATGATCTAACAACTTTGAGGGATGACGCAATGTTCCTGACCAAGACGGATCGAAGATGAGGGAGACAATAGAGGAAAGATGAAGATCGTGATGGAAGATGGTGAGGCAAGACGAGCGTCAAGGATTTGGATTTACGGGAGAGGGTGAGGGAAGACGATGGAGAAGGTAGGGGTTTCAGAGAGTGGGTGTTTTTTTATTTTCTCCATTATATTATGTTCATATAGAGCATGATTTTAGTTTAATTACATATTTGATTTATGAAATGATGTTTTAGAAAGATAAGGATTTACAAAAATGTTATATTGGACTCTTTTACGAAAATATGTGGTATTTTATTTATTTATGAGAATCATATTTACGAAAACATTTACGAAATGATTTTAGAAATTATGAAAACCATTTTAGAAAAGTCATGGGATTATTGTTTTAAATGCAAAAAAATCATCATGTTGCATGCGTATGTTATGATCATGTCAATTATTTTAATTATTAGTTATTAGTTACCAATTATCGTGTTTATGTTATTTTATTTAAATTATTTTCATGGAAGTAAGATGTAGGATAGAACTGTAAGTCATGGACAATCTATGTTGATCCCTGTATTTCTTGTACAATCGTCATGTATAATAAGTTTCTGACATATAGAATAATTAGGGTAATATCGTGAAGCCTGAACATTGGCAACTAGTGAGGCTTGATATCATGTATCATGTAAAATATGGCAAGGTCGTGAGGCCCAAACATCAGCATATATAGTCATACCATATTACTTGAGATTCGTCTATCTAGATACTTTCCCAAAATGTTATTTGTTTTAATATTTTCATGAAAGCTTTATTATTAAGTATTATGATATAATGTTTTGCATGATAAGTATTATATGTATTACATGTGCGTGTCAATGTTTCGAAATGTACCATGGGTGATCGCTCGCTCATTGAAGCTCTCCCCAAAGTTCTTACCCCTCAACTCTCCTTCTAGTTATAGGTTAAGACAGAAGCAATTTATGGAGGACATGGTTAGTTGTAGCCACGGCAAGATTCTTAAGTCACCAGTCACCTTGAGGTAAAGTTATATATAAGATCATGTTAGATTGTTTATTTTATTTTACATTTGCGTCGATCTTTGAACCAGTCACATATTTTGTCATATATATTTATGTTTATTGTGAAAAGTTTATTTATGCTTATTCAAAAAAGATGTTTTAGTTTTTTTTTATTTAAAATTTAAAATGTATGTTTTAACAAAAAGCGTTTCAAAATGTGTGCTTGCGAGTTGAGTTTAGAAGATGAATGAAAGGTTTTAAGGGAGGCTTAGTTATGGTTTATGCATGTCAAAATCTTAACTAAGTCCCTCAAAACCTTTTCTTTTCCTCCCAAGCTCAACTTGTAAACACGCTCTAAGAGACTTTTGTTAGGAAACTATTTCTTTGTTGAATCCTTGGAGTTCTCCTTGTAAGAACATCTCTGTAACAGTTAGTGTTATGGACTGGGCCATAAAGGCTCATCCTAAGCCACCTCCAAAATCTGGACCCGTAATCTGCGGACTAGCCCAATCTGCCGGACCACCCGCGAACCCTCGAACGGTTCCGAGATCCTCTCCTCCCACCTTCTCGGGCTCAACGGCTCTGAGATATTCTCCCACCACCGCAGCACGCAAACCCGAGATATTCTCCCACCACCGCAACACGCGGACACGAGATATCCTCCTACCACCGCAACATGCGGAAGAACCTCAATCACCCTAACTATATAATAACCCATACCCCAGGTATAAAAGATCATCCAATTATCGCTCACTAAACTCCCTTAAACCCTTGCTTACTTGAGCGTTGGAGTGTTTGCAGGTACTCACCGCAACGCGAGTCCAGAGACCGTCCCAGAGACCTCACCAGAGACCTTGAAGCTCCAAGATCCGAAAAGTGGATTGAGGTGCATACTTCAGAACAGTTAGGGTTTTCGGCATTATAGGGATCAGCTTCATAAAAGTGCAACTTATCCTGTCAATGATTGAACCGTCACATGCTATTTAGGAATTTGAGCTACAACCCTTCAATTTGTAGTTTTATTTATTTCATTTTAATAACTTGTAATCAATTTTCAAAACCCCTCATTTTTTCTTTTCTTGTACTTCTGAATAAATTGTTTTCTGAACATCGACAGCTCAATCTTCTGTTTAATTTAAACTGACTAAACATCCCACCAAGAATTTTGGGGGCGACCTAGTTTTCCCTATTTCAATACAATTAATTGAACATCATAACAAAAACAAAAAAACTAACAAAAGCTAAAAGATGGTACTTCCTCCGTTCTGTTATCTGTCCAAAGCTTAATAATATGCATATTAAGGTAAAAACCAAAAAAAAAAATTCGCAAGTGCATAAAATAATATGAATTGACAAAATTATTCTTATATAAAAAAATAAACCTCTATTTCTAATATTATTATTACTCTTTTTACATTTATTATTCTAATAAGTGATCCACTATAACTAGGGGTATGAATGAAAAAAATAAAATAAATAAACATATATTTTAAAATCCTAAAAAGTAAAAAATGGACAAATAAAAAGACCAAAAAGAGAAAAATTTTAAGTAAATCTACACTTTAATCCCTAAAATGTTGCCATTTTAATAATCTCTAAAAGATTAAAAACATACGCATAAGGCATAACTACCAACTAGAATTTCTACCAGCACATATGCGTGGATGTAACAATATATAGATTTAGTGTTTTGATTATTTGTGACTATCCAAAAATTTAGCAATGATTATTATTTTCAAAGTCAATATAATTTGATTGTGTATATTGAGTTTAATTATGGAATATATATTTTTCTTTTATAAGAGACAGTATATTTTACGGATAAATTTAAGGAGTAAAATTCTATTTTAATCATCTAAAAGTATAATGGCTACTGCATTAATCCTTTAAAAATTTGTCTTATATTAGTCACTCAAAAATTAAAAATGTATTCACATTAGTTTTTTCAAATAACTAATTGATTGTTATATTTTTGAAGAATTAACAAAATGACTAATATGTGATATTTTTAATAACAAAGAGACTAATTTCATAATAAATAAATAAATTAATTAAAAGGCTAATGTTATGATCACATCTTTGAGAGACTAATATATATTTTGTTGTGGTATTTACATGTGTCTAGTCCATGAAGTAGGACTGTCCAAGTTTTAGATATTAATAATAGATAATAGATATTTTGAGTAATTAGGAGATTAAATATACCAATAACCAATAAAAAAAATATACTTATTTTTTTATTTAAATATAAGACCAAAAGAGGGTTTTACACATTTTATTTTTTATTGTTTATTTTTTTAATCATGTAATAACTAAATTATACTCATTAGCATATAAAGAATATAAATAATTATTGCGTAAAAATCAATGTAAGAAGAATATTCTATGTACTATTCATTTTGAGGGAACTTTTTTTGTTGCGGTGTTGACATGTGTCTATCCATAAAGGTAGACTATCCAAGCTTTATATATTAAATTAAATTAATAAGGGCATATATTAATAGATAATAGATTTTTTAATTTTCATTATTTCATCATTTATATATATTTTTTTACTTTTCATCTTTTTGACTAACTAACAACGCTTCATCTTCTGTAATATTTTTAAATTTTTAACTTTTCCAAGGGTACTGATACATCTCTGTATTCAACTATCATGATTTACTTTCATGTTTAAAATAATAACTAACTAGAGTTAGCAGAACACATGACTGATTCTTAGTTATAGATAACCATAAGGCACTGGTACCCTTGAATTTTGATGGGGTGCATATCAATGTGGGGAGTGAGTCGAGGTGTTAGGTACTCAACACCCTTAACTAGGAGTCTCAAGTCGAGAGATCCCTACCTCTTTCAAGGACCTCAGGTAGAGTTAGTCAAATTTCTGGTAATAGGGTGTAGATACTAGTGATTCTATCGAGACAAAAAATATGTAATTTTTCTATAAATTATAGATTTATGTAACTATTTTTTTCAAAAAAAATATTTTGTACACAATTTTAATACTATTAGACATCTATAAAGAAAAAAATCTTGAAATACATCAACTATTTTTTTAAAAATAATTCTATACTTATTAACTTTATTTATTAAATCCCGTGCATTGCATGGGCATACAAATACTAGTAAATTAAATGATTAAATGATATGGTTGAAATTTAATTGGAAAATAAAAAAAGACGCGGCCAAAACATGCTTAATTAAAATGGATGGATTAAAGAAAGACCAAGACTTGCATTTTAAAATGGATGGATTAAAGAAAGACCAAGACTTGCAATTTAAAATAGATGAATTAAGAAAAAAAAAAGAATTTGATTTTATAGATCTTTAAAAAGGAGTTTGTTTTTGTTACATTACAGACTTTTTTCTTAAAAGCAGATCTAAATTATTAATCTAATTTTGTTGAAATTAATGGTACACCTCCACCAGTTGTATTTGTCGGTACGGTAGTAATTAAAAACAAAATAAGATTTTTTTGTTGATTAAAAATAAAATAAGATGACAAACAGGTTTTTTTTCAATGATTTAAAGAACAAAAATTTTATAATACCAAATTTTTTTTTACCGAATTTAAGTTTAGAATTGGGTGACATACGTGATAATTTTTAGATTGATAAATAAGTCATGTTACTCTATTTTATTTGACAAACAGATTTTTTATTAATAATTTTTGCAATAAATTCTGGAAGTCCAGTTCTACTCTGGTTGGGTTAAACCGAAGGATAAACTGATTAGAAAACTGTACACTTGTATGTGAAAATAAATGAATTGAAGGGGGGGGGGGGAAGACCAAGACTTGCATCTTATTAAAATGGATGGATTAAAGAAAAAAGACCAAGACTTGAATTTTACAATGAACGAATTTAAAAATAGGACTTTCATGTATGACAACTTGTTAATAACTAAAGAAACTTTCATGTACTCATAAAAAAAAAAAAACACTTTCATGGGGATAAATTTCTCTAAATTTTCAGAATATTCAAACGATTAATTTGTATACAATAAATTCTGAATAAAATATCAGATTTTGCTAATTGTCTTAATCGCTCATTAAACTTCATTGGATTTTTAATATACCAATTATATATCTCATTTTCATTTGAATTTATTATATCATAAAAGATAAATAGCAAATATTATCCTAGGTTTTAAATTAGTTATTTCACCTGAATCACACACACACACACACAAAAAATACCTATTGCATTGAATAAAACAACCTAGCTAATGCATGCATCCCATTCGAAACTATCTAAGAAATTGCATTGCACACCAACGTTAACATCGCACTGACACTTAATTAATTACACATTAATAAATTGTAAAAAAGGCTTGGTGCATAATTTACTATGACATGTGAAGCAAACAGCTTCCATCTTATGCGGATCAAACAAAAGCATTCTACAAGAGGTGATGTATTTTTATTTTCCTCGAATTAGATTGATATGCACATATGATGAAGTCAAGCAGTACTTTATTGATTAAAAGGAAAACCAAAAAAGAAAAATAACACTATTCTCTTTCTATCCCAGTGGCGCACATGCACTAACATGATGTATAAAACCGACAAGAAATAAATATGAATCTAAGCTAACGTGAAAATGTTGTGCACAACGGAAATTCAGCTCAAAAGCATTTTTTAGTGACATATAAAACTAGCTACCAACGTTTAGCTACATACGTTATACACAACGATGATCGTGTGCACAAATTTTTTTATAAATATGCACAAACTTTTTTACATATAAAAACTAAATAAAATTGAATTGCGTCATATTAAATAGTGAACATTAATTGTCATACTTTCTTTCTCTTGTACCTCACTCACGCTCTAAACGCGTGGACTCACTCTCTATCATACACAAACATTGCAAAACAGATATACAAACTTTTAAATTCATGTGCACAAGCTTTTCAACAGTCAGAAATAAGAATAAGGCGAAAATGAAAACGAACACAAAGAAGAAGAAAACTTTGGCACTCACATATATAAACTTTTGAATAACCAAAAACAAAAAATTTGACGAAAACAAAAATAAAAAAGAAAATGAATATGAAAGATAAAACTTTGGTGCTCACATACACAAACTTTTAAATAAGAATGCAAAAACTTTTCTACAAACATACGCAAACTTTTGAACGCTCACATAAACAAAAATTATGACAGAAACAAAATTTAAAACGAATACAAAGAAGAAAACTTTGGTGTTCATATACACAAACTTTTGAAGAAGAACGCAAAAACTTTTCTACAAATATACAAATTTTTTAACACCTAAAAACAAATATATGACAGAAACAAAAACGAAAACAAATACGAAGAAGGAAATTTTAGTGCTCACATACACAAACTTTCAAGCACTCAGAAACAAAAAAAATATGATGGAAATGAAAATGAAAACTCTAAAATCTATAATGTCTTGCAAAAAATAAAAAAATAAAGGAAAACAAAATGAAGGAAGAGTGACTGAGAAGGAATAGAAAAAATAGAGAAATACAAAAAAAAAAGATGAAAGAGAGCGAGCTTGAGGGAGATTGGAGAAGAGGAGAGACAAAATGAATATTGAATTTGTTGGTAGCAATTTTACAAGATATTGATTATAGGGTTTTGCTAAAATAGTTATTTTCAAGCTTAGAATACATTTACTTTTATTAAAAATTTACAACTTTTATCTTTTCAATTGAAAAATTACTACTTTTGTTAACATTTTTGAAACAAAAATACTACATGTACACCCAATTTTGTACACACATACATAAACTATTAATAATGCACAAACTTTATTCTCAGGAGTGCACAAACATTACAAACTTATAGATGATATTCTCAATTATACTTAATTAATTAAGTGCACAAACATTACGGGCATTAAAATACAAACTTTATGTATATAAATATAGGATGTATGTATGGTGTATATTTTTTGGTGTACGTGTAACAAGACACTTTTTGAAACTACAATCAAGTCCAAGTGGATGGTTAACGCGGAATCAGTGATATAATAACAAGTTGTATGTGATCTTCTTAAATTAATTAACTCAACAAGTGGCTTCTTCTTATAGATAAGTCTGAACATTATCACATGCCCTGCCATGTCCTAGCTAGTATATAAATGAATGTTAATAGCATTGGCTATCATCCACATATCCACCTATCTTTAATTTGTTCAACATTCAAGTTTGTTTGTTAATTGAGCTTCATTCGAAATTCTGAAACCATGGCCTCAAATTCAGAAACACTTTCCTTCAACTTCCCAAATTTCACTCCAGGTAGTTCTTCAAATTTAACTCTCCAAGGTAGTTCCAAGATTCAATCAAACGGGGTCTTGGCACTCACAAATAGTAAAAACCCTGGTCCGAGTGTAGGCCGTGTCTTGTACTCTACCCCGGTGCACCTTTGGGACAGTACCACCGGCAACGTTGCTAGCTTCGTGACTTCTTTCTCTCTTCTGGTGGAGGATCTCCCTGGCTATGATGCAGCTGATGGAATCATCTTCTTTCTTGCACCACAAGGCACTCAAATTCCCCCTAACTCAGAGGGTGGGCAACTCGGAGTTGTTGACCCCAACAGTGCTGTCAACCAATTCGTTGGTGTGGAATTTGACAACTGGACTAACAGCTGGGATCCAAGTCATGCCCATATTGGAATTAATGTCAACTCCTTAATATCTTTGAAGTCTGTGAAGTGGAATAAGGTGAGTGGGTCATTGGTCCAAGTGAGTATAATCTATGACCCTATCTCTAAGACCTTGACTGTTGCCGCCACCAATGATATTGGCGGGGTTTCCACCGTTGCTCAAGTCGTTGATATGAAAGATGTGCTTCCAGAGAGGGTCATGGTTGGCTTATCGGCCGCCACCTCGGGTCGTGGCAACCAGGTCCATGACATTCACTCTTGGTCTTTCACTTCAACCTTGGAGGCAAATTAGTCAAGCAGCATGCATGCAGCGCCACGCAATGCCAAATGCATGCATAACTTGGTCCACTGTATATGCATGCATGGCCAACTAGTAGTCTTATGTTTTGAATAATACCGAGGACCATGTTGTACTACCCTTGTTTGCATTCTGCATGTGTTTGTTTTTTTTGTTGTCAGATATTTTCCCTTCCCTGATGCAAGTTGGATATGGATGGTTGAAAATTTGAAATAAATTTTTTATCAGTTTGTTCGGTGCAATTGGTATCCTACAAATTACAGTTAGTTAGTTGCCATCCAGTAATAATTAGACGACCAATTTTACTTAATTACCAATTGTTATTCTAAAGCTGTTCGCGCCCTATTTTATGCCCACATGAAAAATAAATTATAATTTTCATACATCAAGATAAAGAATTTTCTATATATATAGAAAAATAGAACCATAGAATAAGGTTCTTTTTTCGGTACCCAAGTTTTTATGAAAATACCAATATAACGGTTGTGATTTAATCACAAATTTTAAACAATTTAAGTGTGAGACATTTGACAAATCTTAGATAGTATGATATCGATATCCTTAAAGATTACGGAGGTACCGGAATAAACTCTACAAAATAAATGAAAGGGAAAAAAAACAAAATCGTGATTTTTGGTATAATCATACATGTGGTACACAACATTAATAATAATTTTTGGTTTCTCCCTGCTCATATTATTGTTATAATAATCAGTGGTGCTATTCATATTCATTCACCAGATACCAAAAATAGAAGTCCCTTATACATGCACATCTACATTCATTATTGTTCAAGCAAGAACAAAGAGTAAAAACTCAGGAAATCCACACTTACACACAAACACACTCTTCCCTTTACATTACAGTACAATGCATACATACATGATGGTGGTGGTGGCGGCGGCGGCACATGGTGTTGGTGGTGGTGGTTGCACGTGGTGTTGGTGGATTGGTCACCAGAATTGCCATTTATACAAGATGGCTATCTTGACTAGCTTGTAAATGGAATTTTTGGTGACTAATCCATTTATAGGGCAGTCAAGATGGCTACGTTATATTAATGAAAAATCTGGTGACCAATTCGTACCCATTTGAGTTTATGGTAATGAAGACGACAAACAAAACATGCATAACAATGACAAAATATTAAACTACGATAGTGAGTGACAGATATAAAAATTAGTTGGTAACTAGTAGTAGTATATAAGGAGTAGTAAATGCAGAGTGAAATGATGATAATAAACAATGATAATTAGCAATTAACACATATTAATATAGTTACCAACGGCGACGGTGGCTACCTTCGATAGTGGTTAAGGTGCTGGCGGTGGCTATCCGAAGTGTCTGACACGGTGGCAGTCTAGTGGCGATCCAGTAGAGGCGGTGGCGGGGGCAGGGGCGCCGGTGAAACAACCGGAGTAGGACAGCGGAGAGGATGCGGAGGAGGAGGGTGTATAATGGAGAAGCACAGAGGAGAGAATGGTAGGGAGGGAGGGAGAGCCGGAGGAGCACTATATATAGAATCAATACCGTCGAATAAATCTAACAGTAATTACACGACCAGCTTAAAACGTGTGCACGAGAAAACGTAGGCACGTGGAAAACGTGTGCATGGGAAAAGTTCGAGATTGTTAAGTCGATTTTTTATGATGTTAAATGGTTCAACATTTCAACCAATAGGAAAAAGTGTCTCTTTAGATTCAAACCCTATTACCATCAGAAATATTTGACGGTAACAAAACGAACGTCACATGCGCGGCGTTCATGTGCACTCCTTCCAACCAATTACCGTCAGACAAGTCCGACGGTAAGCTTTTCGCCAATTGGCGCCAACTATTACTGTCGGTTTTTCTTTTGGGGTATATTGTCCGGCGGCAATCGTGACCAAAATTTATCCGGTTTGCCTACCAAACCTTTTCCGTCGGTGTTTTTTGTGTTTTCTGACGGTACTACTGTCGGATTTTTTTTTCCAATGGTAATTCCCTTGTTTCTAGTAGTGGATATTGATACTTATTATATTTTCTTATTTATGGTTTATATTTGAAAGTTTTTGTTTCCTATTGTATTGATGTCTAAAAATGTATATATTGGATAATTTTTATGACATTGTCAATTTAGGCTCATGAATTCACGTCAAATTTTATACTCAAATTACTTGCTTGAAAATTTTTAATGTTTTTATCATGAATATTTGACACATACAATTTTGTCCCACATAGAATCTGTAAACATATAATTCCTTAGATTTGACTTCAAGAGATCAACACTTCAAAGTTTACAAGTATGAGGCGAGGAGAAAATTGAATAAATTTTATTTTAAAGTTTGTAAATATTTACTTTAAAAATAAAAATGAATATCCTAATAAAATAAATTAAAGTAAAAGAACTTTTAAAATCATTACAATTTGAAGTTTTATTTTGTTAGCAACAATTTTCTACCACTTTGAANGTTTGTAAATATTTAATTTAAAAATAAAAATGAATATCCTAATAAAATAAATTAAAGTAAAAGAACTTTTAAAATCATTACAATTTGAAGTTTTATTTTGTTAGCAACAATTTTCTACCACTTTGAACTATCAACCTGAATATGGCGCTGCGGGTTCATTAATTGGTCATTCAATAGACCTGGGAGAATACTACTGGCTTTTAGATTTATGTCTTCTGTTTTGGTTTAGTCTGGTGCAATGATTGTGCAAGTTAGGCTGTTTCGGTATTCTATTTTGTTGTTTTTGTTGCTTTTTTTTTTTTTTTTTGTTGTTTGCTGTTTTGGGCAAGTTGTGCGCCTCTTTATCCTTGTTCCTCTTTGGTACTCTTGTTACTCCTCATCCTTGGACGATTTGAGTCTATTTTAAACCATAAAAAAGAAAAATCAACATGATTATTTATCATTTAACATTTTATTTATAGAATATATTTTTTCAATATCATCAACATATTCAATATTTACTTAATGGTTCTTTCTTTGATACTCAAGTTTTCTCAAGGATACTGATTCATCTTTGTATTCAACAATTATGATTTACTATCATGTTTAAAATAATAACTAACTAGAGTTAGTGGAATACATTCTTATTATAGAAAATCATAAGATACTGGTACCCTTGAATTTGAATGGGATACATATCAATGTGAGGTGAGTCGAGGTGGCAGATACTCAACACCCTTAACTATGAATCTCAAGTCAAGAGATCCCTAACTCTTTCAAGGACCTCAGGTAAAGTTAGTCCAATTTCTGATAATAGGGTGTGAATATCAGTGATTCTATCGAGACAAAAAAAATGTAATGTTTTCTATATATTAGAGATTTATGTAACTATTTTTTTCAAAAAAACTATTTTGTACACATTTTAATACAATTAGACATCTATAAATAAAAAATCTTGAAATAAATCAACTATTTTTTTAAAAATAATTTTATACTTATTAACTTTATTTATTAAATCCCGTGCATTGCATGGGTATACAAATACTAGTAAATTAAATGATTAAATGATATGGTTGAAATTTAATTGGAAAAAAAAAGACACGGCTAAAACATGCTTAATAAAAATGGATGGATTAAAGAAAGACCAAAGACTAGCTTATTTAAAAAAATACACGGCCAGTTGTATTTGTCGGTACGGTAGTAATTAAAAAACTGGCTATTGCATTGAATAAAAAACCTAGCTAATGCATGCATCCCATTCGAAACTATCTAGGAAATTGCATCTCACACCAACATTAACATCCTACTTACACTTAATTACACATTAAGTAATTACACATTAATAAATTGTAAAAAAGGGCTGGTGCATAATTTACTATGACATGTGAAGCAAACATCTTCCATCTTATGCGGATCAAACAAAAGCATTCTACAAGAAGTGATGTATTTTTATTTTTCTCGAACTAGATTGATATGCACGTGATGAAGTCAAGCAGTACTTTGTTGACTGAAAGGAAAACCCAAAAAAGAAAAATAACGCTATTCTCTTTCTATCCCAGTGGCACATACATGCACTACCATGATGTATAAAACGGACAAGAAATAAATATGAATCTAAACTAACGTGAAAATGTTTTGTGCACAAGGGAAATTCAGCTCAAAAGCATTTTTTAGTGACATATAAAACTAGCTACCAACGTGTAGCTACATACATTATACACAACGACCATCAAGTGCACAATTTTTTTTTATATATAAATATGCACAAATTTTTTTACAAATGAAAACCAAATAAAATCGAATTGCATCATATTAAATAGTGAATAGTAATTGTCATACTTTCTTTCTCTTGTTCCTCACTCACGCTCTAAACGTGTGGGCTCACTCTCTATTATACACAAATATTGCAAAGCAAATATGCCAACTTTTGAACTCATGTGCACAAACTTTTCAACAGTCAGAAATAAGAATAAGACGAAACTGAAAACGAACACAAAGAAGAAGAAAACTTTGGTGCTCACATATACAAACTTTTGAACAATAAAAAATAAAACATTTGACGAAAACAAAAATAAATAAGGAAATGAATATGAAAGATAAAAAAACTTTAGTGCTCACATACACAAACTTTTAAATAAAAATGCAAAAACTTTTCTGCAAACACACACAAACTTTTAAACGCACTACACAAACTTTTGAAGAAGAACGCAAAAACTTTTCTACAAATACACAAACTTTTGAACGCCCAAAAAAAATATATGACAGAAACGAAAACGAAAACAAATACGAAGAAGAAACTTTTAGTGCTCACATACACAAACTTTCAAGCACTCAGAAACAAAAAAAAAAAAATGATGGAAATGAAGATGAAAACTCTAAAATTCATAATGTCTTGCAAAAAATAAAGGAAAAAAATGAAGGAAGAGTGACTGAGAAGGAAAAGAAAATATAGAGAAATACAAAAAAATGACGGAAGAGAGCGAGCTTGAGGGAGAGTGAAGAGGAGAGACAAAATGAATATTGAATGTGTTGGTAGCAACTGTATAAGATATTGATTATAGGGTTTTGTTAAAATGGTTATTTTCAAGCTTAGAATACATTTACTTTTATTAAAAATTTACAACTTTTGTGTTTTCAATTCAAAAAACTACTACTTTTGTTAAGATTTTTGAAACTATAATCAAGTCCAAATTTAAGTAGCGATGTAAACGTGTAGGATGGTTAACGCGGAATCAGGAATATAATAAGTTGTATGTGATCTACTTAAATTAATTATTAACTCAACACATGTCTTGTTCTTATAGGTAAGTATGAACATTATCACATGCTAGCTAGTATATAAATGAATGGTAATTGCATTGGCTATCATCCACACATCCACCTATCCTTAGTTTGCTCAACATTCAAGTTTGTTTGTCAATCGACCTTCATTCGAAATTCTGAAACCATGGCCTCAAATTCAGAAACACTTTCCTTCAACTTCCCAAATTTCACTCCAGGTAGTTCTTCAAATTTAACTCTCCAAGGTAGTTCCAAGATTCAATCAAACGGGGTCTTGGCACTCACAAATAGTAAAAACCCTGGTCCGAGTGTAGGCCGTGTCTTGTACTCTACCCCGGTGCACCTTTGGGACAGTACCACCGGCAACGTTGCTAGCTTCGTGACTTCTTTCTCTCTTCTGGTGGAGGATCTCCCTGGCTATGATGCAGCTGATGGAATCATCTTCTTTCTTGCACCACAAGGCACTCAAATTCCCCCCAACTCAGAGGCTGGGTACCTTGGAGTTGTTGACCCCAACAGTGCTGTCAACCAATTCGTTGGTGTGGAATTTGACAATTGGACTAACGGCTGGGATCCAAGTCATCCCCATATTGGAATTAATGTCAACTCTATAGTATCTTTGACGTCTGTGAAGTGGAATAAGGTGAGCGGGTCATTGGTCCAAGTGAGTATAATCTATGACCCTCTCTCTAAGACCTTGACTGTTGCTGCGACCAATGAAATTGGGGGGGTTTCCACCGTTGCTCAAGTAGTTGATATGAAAGATTTGCTCCCAGAGAAGGTCATGGTTGGCTTATCGGCCGCCACCTCGGGTCGTGGCAACCAGGTCCATGACATTCACTCTTGGTCTTTCACTTCAACCTTGGAGGCAAATTAATTAAGCAGCAAGTATGCAGCGCCACGCAATGCCAAAGAGGAAAACATGAATAATAATATTGCAAGCTAGCAGTGCATGCATAATTTGAATAATACCTACGACCATGTTGTACTACCCTTACTTGTTTGCATTCTGCATGTGTTTGTTTTTGCTGTTGTCGCATATTTTCCCTTCCCTGATGTATGTTGGATATGGTTGAAAATTTGAAATAAATTTTTTCTCAGTTTGTTCGGTGCAATTGGTATCCTACAAATTAAAGTTAGTTAGTTGCCATCCTGTAATAATATTTACACGACCAATTTTACTTAATTATCAAAAGTTACTTAATAAATTTGAACGGTTGTGATTTAATCACAAATTTTAAACAGTTCAATTTAGTGAGATATTTGACAAAATCTTAGATGCTATGATATCGATACCCTTAAAGTTTATGGGGTACCAGAATAATCGCTACAAAACAAATGAAAGGGAAAAAACAAAATCGTGATTTTTTGTATAACCATACATGTGGGACACAACATTAATAATAATTTTTGGTTTCTCCCTGCTCATATTATGGTTATAATAATAAGTTGCATGATTTTCTGCGATGATACGTTTTCTTAGGCAATTTCTTTGATACTATATAATTTTAAACTCATAATTAGTATTGTTGTTGTTTCTTTTTTTTAGTTTAATTGTTTATTACTTTTTGATTGCATAAAAAATTTTTACGTTGTCAATCAATTAAATTTTGTAACATTAGTCATTTTTATCTTCTTTATTTTGATAATTTAATGAAAGACTTAAACCAAAAAATAGACAAATAAGTACAAAGTAGAGTCATCTTACTGAGATTCAACAATGCTCGGCTTATATAGATCAACCCCATTAAAATCTATTGAAAATAAACTAAGTGAGACAAATCATAAGATAGGAAAAAGAATACCTAACCTACATAATTTAAAGGAACAACAGTAAAAAAAAAAAAAAAACCAATCATAACAAACTGGGGTTATGACTTCTCAAATAAGAAATACAAACTACATGGCTAAAAGTGAACCAAAATGAAAATTAGCACTGGATAAAAATGAACCAAAAGATCGTGGTTACGCTTTAGAGTCATCTTGAACCAAATGAACCAAAATAAACGATCTAAAAATGAACGCAACGAATAAAATGAACCAAAACAATTGTGCTCAGTCAACAAGAACACCAACAATCACAACATTTTTTCGTGAAGAACATGTGACAAAATTTGTCTTGATATGCTTCTATTTTTCTATAACAACCCGTTAAAAGAAAAAATAAGGCAGTGAACCACTGTAGTGGTGTGGTAAGGAGAAATTGGTGTAGCCGTCAGGGAGTGCTACAACAGTGCAGCATGTAGTGAATTGGAGGAGAAGTCATGTTTTCTCTATAAATTGAACTATCCCTTGAGTGTTTTTACTTGTTAATTCACTTAGAGAGCTCTGAAGGTTATGCTTTGAGCACGAACTTACTCTCAGTGTAATGTGATTTTCCATTTAAACAGTTCATGGAAACAACGATCTTGAAATTTATGATTATCATAGTTTATATAAGATTAAAAATGAAAGGTACATACTCGGATCAATATCGTGATTGGATGGAATTGACAAATTCTTTTCTCCTCTCTTCCTTCAATCCTTACAACCCCTTCTAATGGTGAGAAGAGCGGCAGACCTCAAACCCGAATGTTTACTGAATTCTTTGGAATCCTTAAAACCCTTGTATTTTTCTGAGTAAAGCTATCTTAATTATAAGGGAGATGGGAGGGTCGGTTTTACTAAAATACCCCCACTAACTCTATCATATCTTATAGAATCAATTGTCATCATCTTGATTCCCTTTAATTAGAGTTAGTATTACTATAAGATACATGGACCAAATCTTTATGAGATTATGAAATAATCTTACACTCAGCTCTAGTTTTATTTTTGTTCATGAGAAAACACTGCCTCCACATAAGTTGTCAAGAGCTCCCAGTGTCATTGCTTATCAATTGTCAGTCGTTTCATGTGAGTGTCGTTTAATCACAACTTATGTTGTCATTAAAATTATTTATGAAAAAAATATTTTATGCATGTTTTAGAATATCAATTAGTTTTGTGCTTAGTTAATTTATATCTTTTGATTTTAGAAATTATTTATATCTTTTATTTATAGAGAAATTTATAAAAATATTTTAGAACTCATGAAAATAATTTTAGAAAGGCATGAGAACATTTTATTTATTTATGCATAAGTTGAGCATGATAACTTAATCTTTTAACTAATACTAATATCATAACATGATTTAATATCTTTAAGTGTTTTATATTAGAAAAATAAAGATAGATTAAGATATCTTAGGGAGATTCTCGAAGGTGCGTCATAATGGCATCTTAAGTACCCATTCCAGGTGCAAATGTCTCAGCTGCCACATGCTTGTCGACAACACAGGACAAAAACATGGTGGTCGTCATAGATCTAAAGAAGATGCAAGCGGTGGTTAACGGAGGAGGATGAAGGGGTGGGAGTTAGCGGAGGGGAAAAGGGCTGGGCGGCGACTGGAGCAGTGGTCGAAGGGCTGTGCATTGAACGGAGGGGAGTGACGAAAGAGTGGTGATCACGTCGGCCAAACACGACGAGGGTAGGTCTGGAGGTTGCAGCTCGGTGATGGAAGAAGACATGATTTCACTCATGAATTTGGTGTGGTGGAGGTGTGAAGCGGCGGAGAAGGGGGAGTAACAAGCGAGATCTGGTGCCGGCAAGCTCCACTTTGGTGGTGGTGATGAGAACAAGTCTGGAGCAGGTAAGAGAAAGAAAGAAGGGAACCAGGTTTGCAGCCATGGAGAGGAGAGTTGAGGAAGTTAAAGGTGAAAATGTAAATTTCATGTTAAAAAAAATATTTTCTTGCTACGTGATCCCTCAATTTTTTAAAGTTCTTATATTTTGCCTCAGACCAAAATGGTCTTAGCAAGTGCCCGCATCAGGTTAGAATCCTCCCTCACAAGGGCACATAGTGAATTGATAGGAATAGGACGGAGACATTTCATCTCACAGCAATGATAAAATTTGCAAAATAAAATTAACTTTACAAATGTGTAATGTTTAGACACTTTTTAATATACTTTCTTTTAAAATCAAAATTTGTCGTTTGATTTCAAGGAGTCACATGGACTCTTAAATTATTATTTTTTAAGAATTAAAAATTTTTAAATTCAATTTTTAAATTCTTGACCCATAAAAAATAAAATTTTAGAAAGACCGCTAATATTGTAAAATTATAAGAGGTGATATGGTGACAAAATTCCCAAAATATTTATAGTAGTCGAAACAACCTAGAGGTCCGAGGTAGGGCTGCTCGTATCCTACGTGTCATGTGTGGTGGGGTATAGGAGAGTAGGACTTAAGTGGATTCTAGAAAGACAACAGAAGGACTCGAGCATTCTATGTCTATGCAAGCGGTTGCCATACTTCAGGTGGGTTTCTCCTTAAGCACAAGTTGAAGGTGAAACTAACCACTCATTCATATTCTTTCATTCAGAGAAGGACATCGAATCGAATATATATACAACACAACACAAACACGAACTAAATAAAGAGACAGTGAGAAAGAGGCTTCGGTCAGATCATATGGCGGTGGAAGCCGAGGCTACAGCCACGCCACAGTTGGCGCTCGCTGATACTGACATCAACTGGCACAGGTTTCATTTTCTTTTTTATGCGTCTTTTATTTATTGTTTATTTTTTGTGTGGTTCATTTGGTGATATTGGTGCAATTCTTCTTTTCTTTTGATAGAGAAAGCAACAATGGTGATGTTTTGTTTAAGGTTTAGGGGGAATATATTAATCCAGGTTGAGGGACTTGGGGATAAACACTGAGTGAGCAATTAGTGGACCAAGATCGAGAAAATAAGAAGCTTAAGATGATATATTACTATTATGCATATGCTTGCTTATATTATAGATATGTTAATGTGTAACTTGGCTTGTGATTTTATTGCCAGCAACAATAAGATCCTTAATGCTTGGACTAAAAAGAACTAAAATCAGGTCATTATTCTTAGAGAGAGAGGAAAAAAAACGCTAGAGAGGCATAATGTTTACGAGAATTGTCTTGTCAGAATCATGTAGTATGATATCTAACTCCCATATAAATAAATGAGTGAGCCATTTCATCCAATCACCCCATGATTTCTGTCAAGAATTTTGACGAAAATTTTCTGGTTGAGTAACATTTTTCCCTTTCTTATATCATGAGTAAAATGCATGTAACACAATTACTCTGCTCAATTACAAATTTACAAGTATGACATATTTTTGGGTGCATTTGAGCTCTTTCCCATGACTTGAATTTATCTCTAGAGATCTCCGCATCAATCTCCTTCCACCCCCAACAGCCTACAATAAGCCATAAGTGAGATTATCTATGTGTTTTTGCATAAAGGTGGATCTTTAGATGAGTGTAATACATGGTATACTATCACATTAGGCTATATGATTCTTGCAACGCTCTGCCCATTGACTAGAGTCTACTGTCTACATCTAAACATGGAATATATGAATGCACTCGTACATGTGATTATGTAGGTGCACATAGATTCAACTATTAACTTCCTTAACTTATGGTGAATGATCATTATTTTTTTGGTTCCTTGCACTCATATACGGACTCTACTACTAGTGGGACCGACTAGCCAGTTCAGGGTAATGTGACTACCCCTCCTGAATGGGTTTTTCCCTCTGTGTCTCAAACCCGAGAGCCTTTAGGAAGGGGACGAACTTTCCTACCACTCAACCAACCTTGTGTTGGTTTTTGATTTAATTGTTTACAATGTGCCTTTTTCATATCACATTTATTTTGGTATGCTCAAAAGTAAGCATTGAACTAAACTTTCTTGTAACACCGATGGTTTTCAAATTAGGCTGGATAAGACCAAGTTTCATGTAATTGGTGCCATACTCTTTACTGCTCAATCAGCTTTGCTTCATCCAACAGCAGTGGTGAAGACAAGAATGCAAGTCGCTGGGTTCGGACTTTCTCAAATGCGGGGGATGTCGGTATTCACTCACATTTTGAGGTGCGACGGCGTTCCTGGAATCTTTAGAGGTTTTGGCACTTCTGCTATTGGATCAATGCCTGGTAGGGTCCTAGCTCTGACATCTCTCGAGATGTCAAAAGACGTCATGTTGAAATACATTGAAGGCAGCAATATACCAGAAGCATCACGGATTGGTCTTGCAAATGGCGTGGCTGGCATGGTGTCGAATCTGGTGTCTTGTGTATACTTTGTGCCTTTGGATGTGGTACATAGTCTTACTCCAAAATTCAGTATACTTATCCTAATTTCATTTTTTGTATTTATCATTTCCATAATTCTTTTACCTTTTTATCAAAACTGGGAATAGATGTTTTGGAAGTAAGATTTGGCAAGAAAAAAAGAGGATTGGTAAAAGGCTTAGATATAATATACCAGCAATTTATATAAACCTTCGTGTTGTTGAAGATCTTAACAATTTATATAGGTGCTCTGAAGAATGAATCATAGTTTTTTTCCCCCCTCTCTGCTTTTCTGTGACTTACTGTCACTTTTCTGATGGTGATTTTCGCATAAGTTAGCTGAGCATGATTTATGGTTCTTTTCTTCGTTCTGTGATTTTTTGCCATTTCCTAACATATTTCTGATTTAGTTCATTCACAAATCCTAGCTGGGAATTCTGAGCAAATTGCAGTATTTCTGTTGCTAGATAATTTGAAGTTGTAGTCATAAACTGTTTGTGCATATTGTTCTGTATGTTATTTCTTGAAGGATCTTAAAAAGGGCTCACCACTAATGAATTTTCTGTTTCCTAAGAAGTATTAGTTAGTAACATGTCTATTCTTAGCATTCATTTTTATTATCTGTCGTATTTTTTTTTCCTTTCCATTTTTGAGTCAAGCACAGACTTGCAAACAGAACTATACTTGACCCTAAATCTTGAATAAATCATATGAAGAATTTTGTTTGGTGTTTTCTCAGATCTGCCAGAGGCTAATGGTACAAGGCCTTCCCGGAACTACATATTGTAGAGGACCGTTCGATGTTATATGCAAAGTTTTGAAGGCTGAGGGTTTTCGCGGCTTGTATAGAGGTTTCGGATTAACGGCTGTAACTCAGTCTCCAGCATCTGCACTTTGGTGGGGTTCATACGGTGCAGCACAACACATAATTTGGAGGTATATATTCTGTCTTAAAACAGTCAACTTAATACGTGGCTTCCTTGCTTTGCCGAGTTTAATTTATGTATGCTTGTTGCTCTTAAGGAGTTTGGGCTACAAAAATGATAAGGAGAACAAACCTTCACATGTTGAAATGGTGACAGTTCAAGCCACTGCAGGGATGGTGGCTGGTGCTTGTTCCTCTATTATCACTACTCCTATAGATACTGTAAAAACGCGTCTTCAGGTATACATGAAACTTCATGTTTTTGGATTTACTATTGCTAAAAGTGTGAAAAGATTAAGCACTTGAAATTGGTAGTGATATATTACATCAATCAATCAGTTGGTATTTCTTTCATGGAGTAGCTTTTTATCTGTCTTTTTTATTTTTCTGAGGTTTTGACTGTGATATGGTGGTTATTTTGGATTTGTTACTTCTGATTTGCGCAAAAGGTTATGGACAACTATGGTTCTGGAAGACCATCAGTACTGAAGACGACAAAGACTCTCCTTAAGGAAGATGGCTGGTGGGGATTTTACAGGGGCTTTGGGCCTCGGTTTTTAAATATGTCGCTTTACGGAACAACGATGATCGTTACTTATGAACTGATAAGTATGTCAAAATCTTGTTTTGTTCTTTTTGGTGTCAGTTACTTTTTATTAGAATGGCTAGTTAAGCTAACTAACCTTATTTGTTTTAATTTTTAATGTCCCTTCTTTAACAGAGAGATTATCGGTACAACCGAGTTTGAGGTCTTTCGCCTGAACTGTGCTATAAGAATGCTATAAGAAGGACCGGAACAAAGATTCAACAGACGATTTTAGCAGTGCTAGCTTGTGTTTAGGGACGACAAATTGATGGATCTCTTCAACTTCAATAACTGCATGATTTGCAGTATACAAAGCCTGATGAGCTTAGTCTTTTCTATATAAAAAAAAAATTGTGACAAAAAATTCAAGGGAATTCTTGTGTTAAAGAGAGGTTTTAGGTAGGTGGAACATGGAGAATCATTGATTTTCACCTTATTCTCCATTCTTAGGGAATTGCTTGTAGCCAAAGCCCAAAACATCAGGGCAATTTTGAACATAATGTAAGATTACTTACGAAAAGAAATCATTGTCTTCCTTTGATATTCCTGTTATGTCAACTTCTGTTTTTTATATATATTATTTAGCCTTATAATAAAAGAAGATAATTAATTCAAACTTGAGCATGTAAACTTCAGGAGGAAAATCGGAGATGTTCTTATACTATTAAAAATGGATTTGACTTTTTCCTTTCATTGATGGTGGCCTGGTTCAGGAAATGAAAAGCATAAAAAAAAAAAAAAATAGTGTTGTGATGATACGCATAGTTGATCAAGCATGAGACAAATGATGAAGAACACATTACACTATCTCAATATATTTTCCCCCGTTTGTTAATTATTCCTTATTCTGCTTCCTATACTTCATAGTTTTAAGCACTCTCTCTGCTATCACGTAGTAAAGATTCCAAGTATGACAAGAGCAATTTCATTGAGCCACACCATTTTTTGGTTACCCTCTTTCAAAGATGATGGTGGATTCTGCAGGACTTGAATGCACTCATTGGTCATAGTGGCAGCATCATTCACAAGGCCACACATACCCTTATAATCCTTATGGTCTGAGAAACGGTATGCACCCTGCAACTTCTCAAGAGTGACCACATAATCCACATCGCATATCCCAAGTTGACTCATTGATTTTGGATCAACCGCGGATCTTGAAAGCCATTGCTTTGGTTGCCATTTTGATATGTAAGCTGTATTTCAAGTTGTGAATGAGGACTTATAATAGATTGGTTAATCGGAAAAGTTGCATACACATTAGTCCCTCTGCCATGCTTCGGTGGTTAATGTATTAGTCACTCGCACGAACTAATGCGTATGAGATTTTTCTTTTGAAGAACCAATATATCAAGACCTGATTCTTTTAAAGACTAAAATGTAGTTTTACTCGGCTATGATGGGAAGAATGACCCATGAACAAGCTTGAAATATGGTTGAATTGAACTTAGAACTAAGGCAGTTTGTATTCATGCATATGCTGCCCACTGTTAGAATGATGATGACGGCATCATGGTGATTGGTGACCGATTTCATTCGAATATTACAACCAAAGTCATGTACGTGTAGGACATGCAACCAAACGCTTAGCCATCGCGTGTTTTGTCAAACATTGCCAACATTTTTATTGTGCATGTTCTTATGCTCTAAATAATGTAGTAAGCGGCATGGCCCAAGTTTAAAAAGGTTATAAAGCTGAGCTCATTTGAACATTCATATGGTTGTGTTATAAAAATTTCAAGAGAGGTTTAACCGGGAATTGTTCACATAGCCTATGAATTGAACATGTTGCTCCATGCTTACTCACACATTACATATATTAATTCTTAGATATTATAATGGACTTTGTATTAGTATGTATCATTGACAATTTCCCTTCTCATTGAAGAAATGAACAAAGTATAGGTAGCTTACCAATCACATGTTAAGCTAGTGTTAATGTTAGTATAAGATGGGGATTAATGCATTTCAATTTAATGATAGTAAGTAATTTTGATTTCAAAGAAATGAAACCATAAGTGTAAATTTTAATAAAGTAATTATTATTAAAAAAAAATTGCATAATACCCAATTATAATTGCGCATTTTACTTCTTAAAATACATTTATCTAAGGAATTGATTCATCTAATCAAATTTTTTTTCCTTAGAACTCCTAAAAGAGCAAAGGGATGGAAAAAACGGTGGATATGCAAGGATTGAACTCATCCATGTCCCAATACTAACATTCTTTTGATATAAGGATCGAAAGAAGTGTCAATTAAACTAAAATTCATTCACACCTAATTAATATTTTGCTCGTGTATTAAAATGTTTTCAATTTATTTTACAGGTTCTATTTGGAAATGATTTGTAGGTGCTCAATAAGTTCATGAGCATGTATTACAAACTAATGTGAGCCTGCTCCAAAAACAAAAATCTTAGGTGTTAATTTTGTAGACTGTTTAAATGAACCAAAGTAATAGAAACATTTTATGATTTTACGATAAAATAAAATAATCAATATGAAAATATATATCTATCTCTCATTCTTTTTTTTTTCGACGTGTATATCTCGTTCATTTTCATTTGTACACTAATAAAAAGAATTCTAGAAAAAAAAATTGGTGTCCGTCTTTTTATTTTAAACGATTCTTTTCGTTTTATCATGTTGTAACAAAGTTAATTTTAATGTTAAATTTTATATTTACTTGGCTCATGTCATTCAAGCTCCACTAATGATTATACAAAGAACGATTTTTATTAAAATATGTAGAGTGGTGAATAAATTGTATTTTCAAAAAATTACAAAGCTCTGAATTAACATGCTAATAAATCTGTTTTATATTCCTTAAGAAAACAAAAGAATTTTTTTTTTTAAGTGTGAAATTAGCGTTGCAGTTTGCAATAGAGAGTGGGGGCCAAGAAAGAAAGAATCCCTTATCCACTCTGCAGTAAACCAAACAAAGTGTGATGAACAACATCATAAGACCGTGAAAAAGAAAAATTGAGCTTCAATCCAATGGCCTCGTTAGCTTCACCTTCATCGTTCTCAACAAGGCTCCTTATGGATTCCCAGAATGCTCTTTTGGGATGCAACAGAAGAAGAAGAAGAAGCAACCACAACTTTCTGAGGATGGTGACTCGCTCCTGTCTCGATGACAGTTCTGCACTCCTCCGAGCAGCTCAATACACTGTAAGGTTATGAAACTTGATTGATTCCCATTTCCCTGTTTCTGCAATTTTCAAAGTTTTCACCTTTTCTCTGTCTGATCAATGTGTGTTTTTTTTTTTCATACGCTGTCTGTTTAGATTTTTGCAGTGTTTTTCAAAATCGTTTTTTGGATACTTTTCTGATGCCCCTTTTTGTTACTTTGTGTGAATTAGTTGACAGAGTTCTGAAGTGTGCCTGATGCCAATGTATGAATTAATTCCCTGTATTTGCACTCTGCAACTTGCAAATAATCATTCTTTTGATTTTCAAAGCTTGTAAGGCAAAATATTCACTCCAATTCAGCAGCCACTATGATTATTTCAGGATTTCTTTTTTTATTTATTGGTTTTTTGCAAGCATTTCATGATAGAAGGAAATGGCTTCATTTGATCCATTTAGTCTATACTCTATATCATCTAGTGAGAAAAGACTTAGTTGTTATTGCCGTTGTAGTGTATATATTTGTCAAAATAGTGTCTTTGTTTCGTTTAGAAAACCCCTCTTTGTCGCCGTGTAGTTTTCTATTTTATTGGGAGATGATTGATTTTGTTGACATGTTGACTGTTGTTATTGTTGTTTGGCAGGTCGATACATACGTGAAAAATGGGATGGTTGTAGGATTGGGGTCTGGCCATGCTTCTGGTATGGCCATTCAGCATTTGGGTCGCCAGCTTCGTACCGGCAATTTGAAGAATGTAGTAGGGATTCCCATGTGAGCTCTTCCTCCTTGGCCCTTACAAATTCTTCTTCCCTTCCTTTTAATTAAATTACAATGCTATTTGTTTTATTTAAAGACTAATGCTATCTATTTCATCAAAGCAATAATAATAATAATAATAATAATAATAATAATANAAGCCATATTGCTTCAAATGTGGAGTTTTCGCCAAACCACGGAACATTGATTTTTTGGTTTGTGCAGGTCTGTTGCAAGTGCAAGTGAGGCAGCAAAGGCTGGGATACCATTGGATACCTACCAAGACAGTTCTCAAGTGTGCACTAAAATAATCATCTCCATTTTCCTTTAATGTTGAGTGTTTCATTTTTTTTAGAGGTCAGAAATTGAGGAAGAACATGAAGCCTTATAAGCAATACGTGATGAAAATTCTCAAAACAAAGAAGAAAAAAAAGTCTAACATAAAATGCTTAACTTTGGAAAACTTGATATGATGAAATTAAAGTGCAAAGGGGGAATGTGTAAAGTTATGTGGATGTTTTATTTTATGTGTCTTAGAACTAAAATGTTAGTGTAGATTCATTGGCAATTGCTGTGTTGTAGATTGATTTTGCATTTGATGATGCTGATGTTATAGAAGAAGGAACACTTGCTGCTGTCATTGGGCGCCGTAAATTGCAAACTGAGGAGTCCATCATTCAGGAGAAGGCGAGTTGCTATACCATTTTTGTTCTGTATTTATTTGTGAAACCATGTTTTATGTTTTACTAATTGACTCCCCTCTCCTTTTTCCTTTTGTTTGCAGTCCATACTAAATGCTGCCAATAAACTTGTGTTCATTATTGAAGAAAACCAGTACAAAGGTGGTCTGGAAGGTTCTATTCCAGTTTTAATTCAGTCTGTAAGCAGCTACAAAAATTATTAGCTTTTTATTTTTTAATTTTTAATTTTTTTAATTTTTTTATTTTTTTATTTTTTTCTCGTGTATATTTGCCTTTAATACTCAATTTTTCCATGTAGCTCAACTGGATGGGAACTGCTGAAGAGATTGATGATATGTTTCTGGGTGATGCCGAGGTTAGTGAATAATTCACTTCTTTTCTATGTTTTCTGATATATATGATAAAATACTTTTAGGCGTGATTGGTTGTTTTACCTACTTAAAAAGTGACAATGGCAGAACGATCTTCGTATTTGTTTCAATGTGTTGTTTTTTATCAGAAAAACTGCATATTGTGATTTTTATTTATTGTTTTCTCTTCGTAAGTGAAGGTCTGGAGAAGACCGTCCATAGGGCAAGCAGGTCCACTAGGAGGCGACTTCCCGCTAGTCACCAGAGAAGGACATTATGTTCTTGATGTTATCTTTACTTCTCCAATAGCAAGCCTTGGTAAGTTTAACAGTCATCACACCTTTTTCAAGCCCTAAGTCTCGGTTCCATTCAGTTGACTTAGTATTACTTGCAGCTGAAGTAGCACGAAGCCTTAATAAAGTTGATGGTGTTGTGAACCACGGCGTCATATCGAAAATCCCGTTAGTTTTCTATCTTAACTTTTTTATACCCTTTTAGATAAAGTGGTCGACAGTGAGACAGATTGAACTATAGCTAAGATGACCACTGTATTGAAAGATCTGGTAGAACCTAAGAGTCTCTGTTGAGCTTGTAATGATTGTGGAATCATCTTCTATCTAAGCTTAAACTGGTTTCAAGATTCAGGCAATGTTTCTACTTTCTATGCCACTATGTTCCTCAAAATTGGTTAAGAATGTCTCAACAGAAGGTATACAACATATAAAATATCAAATGGTTCACTGACAATTTCATTTATCAGTCTATCAGATTTCAATGGAAAAGAAGTGCTAGGCATTATCTTCATTTTATCCTTTTTTCTGATTGTTAATTTCTCCAACTTGCAAAGAGAGATGCAAAGTGTATAATTTCAATATCTTTTGTTTCTGAGATGTGGCTTGTGCTTTAAGCGAACTTGTTTATTTAGTTCAATGAGTAAAATACAAGCATTCTCAACATCTTTGTTAATTTAAAACATCTGAACTTTACTATCTTTTGCGGTTTTAAAAGATTGCATTGATTCTATTAATTTGGTTCCCAGCAACAAAAAGAAGCAAAGGAAATTGGTTTGTTTTGGCAACATCAATTCATTTAATCCTATTGTATTGTATAATGCAGATGTACAGTGGTAATTGCTTCTCAGAATGGCCTGAAAGTTTTGGACAAATTGACAGCGGATACTGTGGGATAGGCTTGAGTTGTTATAGTTATACCTCTGCTTTGAGGTTGAATGTAAATGTGGTTGTTCTTTTTTATATCCCCATGTTTTTTTCTTCCTTTTTTCTTTTTTCTTTCTTTGTATCCCCCTTCCTCCCAAATATATAGTTATATGAAAGGTATATTTCTGTAAAGATTAAGGTTAAAGAAATGGGAAGTTGTTGTGACTGTACCAAAGGAAGCTCAGGGTTTCATTGTCCCATGGTTTGTATGAGTAATGCATGTATTTTTACATAGGTGAAGAAGCGTCATTAATATTTGTTTGTAGCATCAACTTCCAAATATTTCATGTTTTGTTTGTAGTATCAACTTTTGAGGAACTCCTCTTTGCCGAATGCTTTCCTTTCATTAGCTTCTTTTTATAAAAATATTCCTCCATTCTCTAACCGTGATTTGATAGCTCTACCACACTCATGCTACACATGATGATGCAGTACGAATCATACCCTTACTTAAAATAAATAAGCCATTCCTTTGAAATGAATAAATGTTAAATAGTAATCGTTTTGTGGTCCATGAAATGTTTTGTAACTTTAACTATATTTATATACAAGTCTTTGAGATAATGAATTACTCCATTATATATTATATGACAAAAATTTGCTCATTTTCCTATTACATTGACTGCTCTTCTCACTTTATATGCCCTGCTTATTCTATTCCCTAGGTTATTGGATAAAATAGTTTCTAAAAGAAATAGTAATACTTTTCTTGAACAATAATTGCAAATCAATAATTTGAGTTGTTAGTTTTGTTGTTATTTCTTTTGTAGGGTGTTATAAATGATAAAGAGGATTAGATCTATGATTGAAAAAGATGTAATATATTTTTTAAATTGTAACATTTTTTATGATACTTAGATATCGATAGTCTTTAGACAATGTATTTTTTCAATTTGCAAATGTCGTTGGACTTTTTTATAAATGAAAATTTGTTTATAATAAAAAAAAAATTCAAGAATTTTTCCTTTAAGTTCATAGTTCATACTAAAAGAACCGCAAGGAACCTTTAAAAACGAATAACTTTTTGTTTTCTCAAACCAGAAGGAACCACAAGCCTTTTCTTCTATGATCAATCCAGGACAAACGAGCCCGAGCCCGAGCCCGAGCCCGAGCCCAATAATAACAGCCCACGGCACTTAATTACATCATAGTTTCTTTTGTTCATAAAAAAAATAAAATCTTTCTTTCAGTTTCAGCGTTAATAATATAGCTCTTCAATCACTCTCGGCGTGTTCTGTTGTGGGTAAAGCTGCTGCTTCTTCTTCTTCTTCTTCTTCTTCTTCTTCTTTATTCTTCTCGTTCAGATCTGCACCTGCACCTTCAAATCCAATGGCCGCACCGGATCACCTCTTCAACCTTCGCAATAACTTCTACCTGGGGGCGTACCAGGCTGCCATCAACAGCAGCGACGTCGCTAACCTCTCCCCAGACGACGTCGTTGAGAGGGACTCCTTCGTCCACCGCTGCTACGTGGCGCTCGGCCAGCTCCAGTTCGTCATCTCCGAGATCGACCAGTCTGCCCCAACGCCACTCCAAGCCGTTAAGCTCCTCGCCCTCTATTTCTCCGGCCCCGACACGAAGGTCCTCCCTCCATTTCTCGCTGAATCTGAGATCTCGCCCAATTTCGATTCTATTTGATCTTTCGCTTGATAAGATTCGATTTGATTTGATTTGATTTGATTCGGCAGGAATCTGCGATCGCGAGCTTGAAGGAGTGGCTTGCTGATCCCGCGATTGGGAACAACCCTACGCTGAGGCTGATCGCCGGGACGATCTTCTTGCACGAGCAGGACTACAACGAGGCTCTCAAGTACACCAATGCCGGTGGAACCTTGGAACTGTAAGATAATTTGTTGTTACTAACGGGTTTGGTTTTGATTCATATTGGTCGTAACAATCGTTTTTTTTTTTTTATGTTTATTATTATGAGCTGTTTGCAGTGAAGAATGAGTTGATATCCATTAACATGCTGAATTTGTTGTCGATTGTGTTTTCTGGTTTTTGATTAAATTTGCATTTTTGTTTTTATTATTGTTATTATTAATATTATTATAAGCTGTTTTTAACATGTAATAAGAGAAATTGATTGTTAATTCTCACTTTTGTATAATGTGGTTTTTTGTATCTACATTGAAGAGGGTGTGATTCTGTTAGTGTATGAAATGAATCCTGTGATTTTTTTTATTGGTCTCACTGTGGATCTTGGGTTTCAGGCATGCATTGAATGTGCAAATCTTTATTAAGATGCACAGGTCGGATTATGCTGAGAGGCAGCTCAGGATCATGCAGCAGATTGACGAGGATCACACCCTCACCCAACTTGCCAATGCATGGCTAGATTTGGCAGTGGTAGAGAGAAATTTCCCTTTGTTTAAAAAAGAAAAGACTTTCTTTTTGTTGGTGAATTTTATCATAGATGGATGACTGATGTCATTGGTATTGGATCAGGGTGGATCGAAGATCCAAGAAGCACATCTCATCTTCCAGGATTTGTCCGAGAGGTATCAGTCCACCAGTTTGCTCTTGAATGGGAAGGCCGTTTGCTGCATGCACATGGGCAACTTTGATGAAGCTACAAACCTTTTGGTGGAAGCACTGAACAGGGTACGTTCTAGATGATTGCTTCAGTATATCTCCTTGATATGCTGTAACTGCTGTGGATTCATATTGATTGGTTCTGTTACTATATTCATTTTGATACCTTTTATGAAATCAAAAATAAATCTGAGTAGTCTTCACTGTATGCAATGCTTAAGTTGTTGAATGTTATACCAGAATTTTTAAAATTCATCTCTAACTGAATATTCCTCTATTGTCTTTGTGTAGTTCTTGATTCCAACACTGTAAGCTATGCTAAAGTAGCACTTGATATGGCTTTTTTATCCGCTAAAAAAAAAAAACGAAAGAAGCAATTATGTATGTAGTGAACAAACTTCTTTGTGATTTATACAGGATGCAAGGGACCCGGAAGCTCTAGCCAATCTAGTTGTGTGCTGTCTTCATGATGGCAAACCATCTTCTAAATCATT
The DNA here is from genome assembly GCA_003254905.1 of Nissolia schottii. Classification (NCBI taxonomy): domain Eukaryota; kingdom Viridiplantae; phylum Streptophyta; class Magnoliopsida; order Fabales; family Fabaceae; genus Nissolia; species Nissolia schottii. Next base: position 202,888 of record QANU01013918.1, read on the forward strand.
CAGGTAAACTGTCAGTGCACCTCAATTGTTTGTTTCCTTCTCCGAACAATCAATTACATCTTTTGGTGAAATTTCGGCTTTCCTCACCTATAATGTTTTTCATTGTATTTCAATTGTAATTAACCTCGCAGGGATGTCATCAATGCCATATATAGGCTGGCTACATCTTTTGTTTCTTAAAAAGTGTTTTTGCACTCTGAATCAAATATATGCACTTTTTATGAGTTAGGGCCTGCACGGAATATTTGTAGATAAAATTTGTCTACCTTACAAGTGTCCTTAGTTGTCGCTCTTAATTGTTGAACAATAGTACTTGGTAATGGATTTAACTACGTGTGAACATGCAGTCACTAAAAACATCAGGATATGGTGCTTGAATTTATATAAATCCAGGTCATTGAAATCTTGAGTTTAGACTGGCCGTGGTCTGGGCTGCCTATGGTATGGTATATTTGGGTCCTTAAAGTATGAGGTCTAAAGTAGGTTGTGCTCATGATCCAGGTTGGTTCAGTTTGAAGCTTAACACTTAACCAACCAATGTTTTATGGATCACATATTTTAGAAAGTAGAAACCAAACAGCACTATGGTTCTCAATTGAGCTGTTTCAATACTATGGTCATTGGTGTGTCAATGCTGAACTTGTTACATTATTAGCATACTAACATAGCATTCAATATCTCATGGTCCAGGTTGGTTCATTTTGAAGCTTAACATTTAACTGAACTAATATTCTATGGATCACATATTTTAGAAACCAAACACAGCCATGGTTCTCAGTTGGATTTGTTTCCATACCATTGTGATTGCCATGTCAAATCTTAGTGCGTCAATGAGTCGATGCTGAACTTGTTACATTATAAAGAAAGCATTCAATAGGTCCTGTGTTAATAGTATGGTAAAGTCTAGCGACATTAAGGAGAGTAGTAAGGTTCCTTCCATCCTTGCAAATGTTTTCCATTCCAATTTCCCTCCTCTTTTCACCATCTCCTCCTAGGGGTTTCTTAGGGGCCTTGGTTGGTGGCCCCTCCTTGATAGCAATGAGGTGAGTTCTAGCCCTTACAGAAAAGAAGAATGATTGTGGGCATCATTCCTTTAGTACCCTGCTCGTACATGCACAAGGAAAGTTGTCCTTCAAAGAGCCAAGTCAGTAGACTTTTCTTCTTTCACAACCAGGCGGAGGACTCTTGTAAACCAAGTCAGTAGCTCATGATCCAGACTAGTCGGGTTTGAAGCTAGAAACCAAACAGCACCACGGTTCTCAGTGTGGTTTGTTTCCACACCATGGTCATTGATGTTCAAATCTTATTGTGTCAGTGTGCTGTTAATAATAATGGTAATGTAAAATAACATCAATGATATGCGTAATCTTCACTGGTTGTTTTTTATTCTGTTTGAAATACTCTAGTCTTATGGCTGACGTAATGATTGATGGAGATGGGTTGAGGGTGGGGTTGGATGACTAGTATGTCAGGTTGGGTAGAACGGTGCCACGTCACGGTCTTTAATGGAGAGAGTTAACAGTAGGGACGGCAACATGAACCCTACTCACGGGGCACCCGCCCTACCCAATCAACTCAGGGCAGATTTAAAACCCACCCCGGAGTGGGGTGGGTAGATTTGAGTTGGGTTTTGTCTGTGGGGTGGGGTGAGGTAGGGTATAGGGTGAACTTGGCCCTACCCTCCCCGCACCCTATATATATATATGTGTGTATATATATATATATATATGTATATATATATATAATAAAAAAAATTATATAAAAATCATCTAATCCTAATTATTAAAAACTCAATAGTTGCAAATAGCAAATCTAATTCATAATCACAAATTTGTCTCTCTCTGGGCCCCTCTTTCTCTATCGCGAGTCTCGTAAGAGACAATAAGTGACTTGGTTGCTGCTTGGAACTTATATATATCTTAGATATTTCTGTGTGACTTATTGAAAACTTGGTTGTTATTTGCTTGTTATTTTATTGTTATTAGATCTTTCTCTATTTAATCAATGTTGAGTGTTGACATTTGTGGTACTTTATTATGATTATGTTAATCTATATGTGAATTAAATTTTATAGTATTTCAACAGGTGTTATAAAAAAGTGGCAGGGTAGGTACCTATGGGGCGGATGAGGGTTATAATGTTTAAAACCCACTGGTAGGATGAGGGTGGGGCGGGTAGAGGTTAGTGTTAACAGGATGCAAGGCGGGGTCGGGATGAGGTAAAACCCACTCCACCCTGCCCCATTGCCATCCCTAGTTGACAGAGGGACTTGTATGACATTTTAAAAGGCATGGGACAACGTGATTGGTTTTTTTGGTTTTTGTTTTTTCCTTTTCCTAGAGACCAATATTTGTTTTATGTGAAATTCAATAGGGAACACTTTAGGGTGTGTTTGTGAGTTGGTTTTGGAGGGAAAGAAAAGGTTTTGGGTTTATTTTTTTCTTTATAAATAGCTTGCATCAGAATTGAGTGGTTGCATTCTATAAGTTTGACAGGCACCTGAGCTATGACCTATCCAATTTCACTGAATGGATCGTGAAATTTGAAGCTCCTCTTCTGTGTTTTATTGGTTGTTTTCTCGCATTGCAAGTCTCATACACAAACACCTCTAGAATTTTCTTTACTCTATAGACAAACCAAGATAAAGGCTTGGTTTTGCGCTAATGAGAATTATTTTTTCTCATATTTATGAGAGGTTATTCCACTAATGAGTGACTTGCATTGTTTTGCAGCCAGCTGAAACTTTCACACCCAGATCATGTACTGGTTAAACGGGTAACAGCAGCAGAAGAAAGCTTTGATAGAGCACTACAATCATTTTCTTCATGAGTTGATGATTCTATATCTTTCAGGAGTTAAATGGTGTGAGGTGTCTTCTCACGCAATTTTTACATCTATGCGTGTGGCTATCTGAATTTGTTGCGCGTTATCTCTATGTGGTACAATATGTTTTCATATCCTAGAACATAAGTAGTTCGGTAATGTCATAGGATTCAAATTTGATGACAATGTTTGGTTTACTTGATTCTTGATGTGTAAGCGCTACAGTTCATATTAATTTTGAAGCAATTTCATTTACCGTTTGTACATTTAGAGCAAGATCAAGCAATATTATTAGGTAAGACTAAGTTGCGAGGGATGCTGTTGTTTGGTTTTGCTTTTACAAAATTGATTCTTGATTAATTGACTCTCACACTTATTACTTGAGAAGTCATGCATATGAGATGATCTGATTGGATGATAGTATAAAAAAATTTACACAATAACAATTAAACTCAAAATTAGTTATTTTGTAAGGAAAATTTGAAAATATATACCAAGAGAAGCATTTTAGAAAGGGAGTAAATCATTACTTTTATTCCTAAGGTTGGTAGGGCCATCAATTTCATCCCGGGATTTCAAAATAAAATAATGCATCCTTGACATTGGTAAACATTCATCAAGTTGTTGATGTGACATACTATGTGTCACTTGGTTATGCCTAACACATTACAGCGAGACGTTACTTTAGTCCTTAAATTCTTTGAAAATGGTCAAATGACTCATGGCTCAAATTTAAACTTAAATTTTTTTAAGTTTCTAAATTAAAATTCTAATTTCCAAATTATTACCCTAACTATTCTAATTAAAACCCTAATCAACTAATTAACTAACTAAACTTTAAATAAAACACCAAATTACCAATCCCAAACTAAAATGAAATTATTTTAATTCTTTCCCACCCAACACTCATCACATTCATCCCTCATTCACTTTCACCGCTGATGCTCCGCCCCATCATTTTTGGGGTTTATAAAACACTAAGCCTTTACTTAAACTATCCGATGTTCGATCTGAGATAGTATGGAATATCTTACTTGAGAAATGGTACTCTCTGAATCCATCCAAAGTAAACGTGGCTACGGGATTTATTGCAAGCACACCCTCTTGTCCTTCAAAGGAACATATCAACCGCTTTCCCTCCCCCTCCTCTCAATTCTTGTAATGATTGTTGCAATTGGGAAGGTATCGCTTGCTATCATCTAGAGGCCTCAAAGGCCAACTCCCACCATCTCTAATCACAAGCCTCACTTCTGTCTCACCTTAACCTCTCACACAATCAGTTATATGGTAACCTCCAAGACAAGTTCTTCTCACTTCTTGATCACCTTTTGGTCCTTGATTTGAGCTACAACAGAATTTCTGGTGAGTTGCCACCTTTTGTTATTGGTGATGATAACAGCAACAATAGTAGAAGCAGCAGCAACAGTGTTATGATTCAGGAGCTGAATTTATCAGGTAACATGTCCAATGGAACACTTCCACCTTCACTAATAATTCAGCAACTTGCAAAGGGACGGAATTTGGCGTCTTTCAATGTTAGCAATAACGGCGTTATGGTCTGCCCATCTTATTTAACTCGTAGACTTAAATGGATTGGGCCTAAACAATTATCTTCAATGGGACTTGTTTGACAACTTTAGATAATGTATCCGATTACTTTTCTGAACAATTTTTATATACATTAAATAAATTAATAAGTTAATAATTATTGATATATAAAGAAATTATTAAAAACACGTTACATCATGATATGTTTTAAAATTTTATCCTCTTTGAATGATCTGTTTTGTTTCTCTTTAATTATAAATATTTTTTTTATGAGACTTTAACTATGAATATTAAAAATGTCACATCATGATTCATGATATGTTTTGATACTCTCTAATTTGTATATATTGGTACACTAATCGCAAGATATGCTCTAATAATTATTCAATTGAAATAATAAATTTCGGAAAAGTGTTAAACAATATGCCAATTCGTACACTATAGTGTCAATTACTTTCTCTCTCTATATATTTCAAATAAGGATAACAAGATAAAGAATTATAAAAGAACGAAAACAAAATTTCATACGAAGAAAAGGTATCAATTTTTTATAATTAAAAGGCGTATATTAAAAATAATAAATAATTCGATTAATGCATGAGTGTTAATACAGAAGAAGAAGAAGAAAAAAAATCAACGTTTTCTTGAATTAAATATCGGCAAATAATTGATTATCATACATTTATTATTTATAGAGAAAACTTTCAAAACAAATATTGTTAAAAACTGGTATCTGATTTGGTTGACCTTATAAAAGAAAAGAAGGTGAAATTAAATTTGGCTTGTTGGTGGTGTGGTGCGGTGGCGTTAACAGGCTGTGTGTCCGAACGAGACAGCTTCAGCTTTGAGTCCTTTGACACTATGAAACTTGAAAATATAATGTTATAAATATAAATATAAATAGAGTCACGTTTTACGTAGTTCATGTGGCCGAAACCTGTGAAGGGAAGAGGGAAGGGGGGGTTTGTAGAAGTTCCAACGTCGGAATCAGTGCCAGTGGAGTGTAGGTACTTGACCATTATATTTTTTTTTTGCTTTGGTTATTTTATTTTTCATTATTAAAATATGTTGGCGTTTAGTTCTGAAAGTCCATGCAAAAGAACAAATCTTGGAACCTCAACCAAATGTCAAGCAATTCCAAGGATTTTTTTTTTTTTCCTGAATATTGTCTTGTCTAGTTGGTTGATCTCTTGTTTCTCTTGTTTCTCTGCATCTTTTTGGTTCTTGATGACTCTCATGCCTTGAAAAAAGAAGTGAGTGACTGACGTTTGTGCTTTGTAGTTTGGAATTGGGTTTGTGGGTTGAAATTGTGTGCTGCATGATGTCTCCGGTGTCATCAGAATTGAGCCTTTCTTGCTGCATGTCACCGTAAAGGACTAGTTTGTGGTTTGGTGGGGTTTTCAAGTTACCTCCTTTGCTCTGCCTCCAGAATTAGGTGTGTTTCTCTGCGCCCTTGTGCCCAACCTGACAACTACAATTTTATTTTTGAGTATATATTGTTTCTTCTATTTGGACATTCATAAAACCGTTCTGTGGAATTGATGTGCGAAACGGTCACACAAGTCAACCGACGCAAGTTAAGCAAAAAATGGGTCAAGAATTCTTGTCCCTCTTTCAGCTCGAATCAAAGAGGCTGCTGTGGTTCATTGGCATCACTTTCGCAATAATCTTGGCTTTCCAGTATCTTGAGCTTCCATATGGTAACGTTCTACTCTCTCTATTCTCTGCTGGCAACGTGCCTACCTCTACATCAGCAAGTACTACTAGTATAATCCAAATCCAGGGTGCAGATCCACCTTCCCTGTCTCAAATTGTCAACAATGTCGCGATTTTCGGTCGAGAAAACTCCACTGCTGAACGTGCTCTTGGGATAGCTAATAAAACTCTTCCGAGTACTGGTTTCGTCTCGGAACCAGAAACCCAACAAAACAATTCTCTGGGGTTTGATAATTCTAACACAAGTTCCATTGTGGACAGTAGTAGTAGTAGTAGTAATAAGGAATCGGGTAATGTATCGGTGACGCAGCAGGGGGGAGATCCTGGACCCACAAGTTATAAGAATACTACTATGGGTTTGAATCTTTTGGCAAACAGCTCCGGATATTTAACTCCACCTTTGAGTCCTGCAACAAATGTGAGTTCAAACATTCAATCAACTGCAGTGTTATCAAATTATTCCAACATACCTTTATCTCGGAAAGGCGAGGAAACCAATTCCACGAAAGAAGAGAGTTTTAGGCCATCGCAAAAGGATGGCGATGCGCTAGGCAAGAATTCTGTCACCGGGAATCACGATTCTCATACTCCGGTTCCACCGGTGACGTCAATATCTGAAATGAACAAGTTATTGATTCAAAGCCGTGCTTCATATCGTTCTATGGTGTGTGACTAAATTGTAAAATTTCAGCCTCATAATATTTGACTTCAAGAGATTTTGCCTTTTGATTCTGATTTTCTCTTCTTGTGTTGTTAATTTCTTTCCCTAGAGGCCAAGGTGGTCTTCAGCTGTTGATCAAGATCTACTGCAGGCCAGATCAGAGATTGAAAACGCGCCAATTGTAAAGAATGATCCTAATCTTTATGCTCCTATCTATCAAAATGTTTCCATGTTCAGAAGGTATTATTTGATTACTAATATTGTTTCCCCAATACAAGGTTGACAAGTTCCTTTGAGATTAAAATTTCTATTCCTGAAATTAACAAGTATTAATATTTTTGTAATGACAATGTGAATTAAAACTATTAGGGACTGAGAGAGATTATTATGGTGAACTGTTATTTACAATTCTGTTAAAATTTTAATCTTTCCTGACAATAGTCAGAGCATTTGGCTAAATGCGAAAACAGTAGTTAAAGATGTTTGTGAAGCATGATTTATCCGTCCTAATTATTCGTCAAATGGAATAAATTACTAGTGACTGTCTAATTCTCAGGAGTTATGAACTAATGGAAGAGATGCTCAAGGTGTATGTATACAGAGAAGGGGCTAGACCCATACTACATTCGCCATTTCTCACGGGAATTTACGCTTCTGAGGGATGGTTCATGAAGCTAATGGAAGCAAATAGAAGATTTGTAACTAATGACCCAAAGAATGCCCACCTTTTTTACTTGCCTTTCAGCTCCAGAATGCTGGAGGAAGCCTTGTATGTACAGGGCTCACATAGTCACAAGAACCTGATTCAGTATCTGCATAACTATGTAGAGACGATAGCAGCGAAACACCCTTTCTGGAACAGAACTGGTGGTGCTGATCATTTTCTTGTCGGTTGTCATGATTGGGTACATACATGCTTTTCTTGCTTTAGTTATTCTAGTTTTTGTTGGGGGCTTTTGTCATCTCCCTTGTTATATGCAAACAAAAACTTGGATTTTTCTTTTCTGTCACGTTAGCCTCGACTGTGTTAACTCTTCCTATTCTATGCTATTACAAATCTTGGTCATAAAACTTAATTGAATTTTCATGACATGGATAAATGATATGATGTTGTTAGCTAGGATACCACCTAGTGGGATAAAAAAGTTTTGTTATTGTCGTATGAGTTTAATTTTGATGCACTGATAGTGTAAAGGAGTTGTCCAATCAATTACTTTTGTTTGGATGACCTTTTTTTGATAATCAATCATATTTGGTGATTTGTCGATATATTATTAGATGAGAGTGTAATCATGCATTCCAATCAATTCCATTGTTGTATTACTCTCAAACCATTTTAATCTGATATAGGATATCTGTCCACTATGCAGGCCCCAGGAGAAACAAAGGACATGGCTAACTGCATAAGAGCTCTTTGCAATGCTGATGTAAAAGAAGGATTTGTGTTTGGGAAGGACGCGTCTCTTCCTGAGACTTATGTCCGTAACGCCCTAAACCCGACTCGAGAACTTGGTGGGAAATCAGCTTCCAAGAGGCCAACTCTGGCATTTTTTGCAGGGAGCATGCACGGTTATGTTAGGCCAATTCTGTTGGAGCACTGGGAAAACAAGGACCCTGACATGAAAATCTTTGGTAAATTGCCCAAATCTAAGGGAAACAGGAACTACATTCAGTACATGAAGAGCAGCAAGTACTGCATCTGCGCAAAAGGCTATGAAGTGAACAGTCCGCGAGTTGTGGAGGCCATTTTCTATGAGTGCGTTCCGGTCATTATATCTGACAATTTTGTGCCTCCCTTTCTGGAGGTTTTGAACTGGGAGTCCTTCGCTGTTATTATTTTGGAGAAGGACATTCCTAATTTGAAGACTATACTCCTTTCCATCCCGGAGAAGAGGTACCTTCGATTGCAGATGAGGGTCAAAAAGGTACAACGGCATTTCCTATGGCACAAGAACCCTGCTAAGTATGACATATTTCACATGATACTTCATTCTATTTGGTACAACAGAGTCTTCTCCGCAACAGCTACATAACTTGGACAAAGGGTTCGACCATATTGACAGATTTTTCTTTCCTTCTTTTTTTTTTGTTTAACGTTGTTAGGTTGTGAAATTTTGGTAATCAAATAAATATTCGTAAGGTCATACTGTGTATTGTGTGAATAAAAGTTTCTCTATTTTGTTCCAATAAAAAAAAATTAATATCACTTAAGAGTTTAACTTTCTTTATTCTCTCGGCGCTTGAGAGTTATAAACTTTACCTTAGTTTGAATATATTTGCGCAACTATCTTGAACACCGTACCGAAGTGATACTATGAGAGGGTGACTTAACGTTGAGTGGGTTAGACATAGGTCTTTTTAAAGTTGCATGATGCAGGAGTTGAACCCGCACACTCTACTTGTAAAAACATAATATAATCTATAAGTCACATGACTTGTTATTTAATAATATAAATTAATATTTTTTAATACGTAATTATTATGTTGTGCTCTCTCCCAAATTTAATTTCGAAAGCTTATGTATTTTAAAAGTTTTAGTCTCACATTGGTTAGATCACAAACATTTTAAGTGTTTATATATTTTTAGTAGTTGTTTTGGTAAAAAGAGTTGAGAAGGAAGTTAGGCTCGCGCGCATGAGTCCAAACCATCGATTCTCCCCCGCGCACACGATAACTGGAAACGTTATGTAATGTATGCATGTTTGATTTTGCCTATGAAAGGCAGATTGCGGCACCAACCAACAAATGGACACAACTACAACTCTTAACTTCACTTCCTTCACTTAGTTCTGAAAAGAATTTATTCTAATTTTTTGATAAAAAAAATCACTTATCAAATTCCATTGCTGAGTTGATAAGCAAAACTAGTCTCAGTGTAAATACGTACAAACTCTTCGCATCATCGAAGAAATTTTTTTTGAGCAATTAGAGCTTCTATCTAGATATTTATTTTTAGACTTATGATTGAATATAATTTTTTAACACAAATAGATTATTAGTATTATTTTCTTATTTTGTTGTGTAATGTTTATCATCTAGTAATCTTTTAGATATGAGTTAGATTTAAGGAATGCTACATGTGGCTGACAACTTTATGAGTTTTGGAGAATATTGTGTAGGCACATTTAAGTGCTTTTCAAGAAAAAAAAATATTATTCAAATTTTTAGCAAGTATATTTTTAGCGTTGGACAAACGAAGCCGACAAATGTATTGAAGTTTGTGATATTGATATTCAAAATCATGAATAAGATGTTTTGAAAAGTATGTATGCGCAATGTCAATTTAACAAATATTTTGATTTGGCCAAAAGATCAAAGGATACACACAAGTTTATTATGAAAGAATTTGATCATGTTTATGACACCGCGGCAATGGGAACACAAATGTTTGATGAAAATGAAGATGTGATAGAACCAAATCAACAAGATTTCACATGTGACCCAAGTTCAAATTTTAGCATTAAAGACCCTACATATCTCACAGACAAAAGGTAGAAAGAATGATTCTAAGAAAGACAGTCAACTAAAAAGGTTTTAAATTAGTCTTGAATTACGGTGAACAAGTCGTTAGCTAAAAAGAGAACATGCAAATTTTGTGAAAAAATCAACCACTATTGATCTGTTGAAAAATTTACTCATAAATAATGCAAATGATGTATAGTATTTTTGTTATGTATAGTCGTTAACCACTATTGTCATCTTCCACTTCTCTTATTATTCCCTCACACACAAGTATATATAGTGGGATAGAACATTGTTATTGTGAATAAAAAACATTAACTTTTTTTTACTTCAAAAATTACATTTATTACAATAAAATTTAAACCTAAAATTTAATGCATATTACTCAAAACTATGAACTTATAAAAATACATTAATGAAGAGACTGAAAATAAGGAGTCATTCACTCACACACCAAATAACTAGAACCACTATAGGACTTAGTAAAAAGCCAAAACGTGCACTCATAAATCAGTAATTGTTCCAAGTCAAAACAAATTTTGATTTTGTCAGTGTTTGTGTTGTGAATTTGGATCCTCTAAAATGAGGAACTCTTAGAGTTTATGTTTGTTTTGACTCCCATTGACAACTAACAATATTAATTTGTAGTTTATGTTTGCTTATTTAAAATTTATTGATTTCATACGTTGTCTTCTTACTTTTTGATTATATTAGTATAGTATCTTGTGTATCACACAAATTTATTTTGATATGTTTGCTTTTACGTTTATTTATAATAGATTAAAATAAAATTAAGTGACCAATTTTTTAAGTGGATAAAGTAGCTTTGAATAAAAAATATTCTTTATAAAGTTCTTTTATTAAAAAAAATAAAATAATATTTCTTTTAGTGGTTAAGAAATCCGAAAATTTTAATGTGAAAAGATATGAATTTGAAAAGATTATGTTAGAGGATTGATTTCAAATTTTATATAGAGATTTTTTTTAATTTTAAATGATGTTTATTTTAGATGAAAGATAATGTTAAAATTAAAATTAAGAAAAAATAGTGGGGTCAATAGATTAAGTTTAGTAAAATTTGTTAATGCGAAAATTTGCTGTAGATAATTTAAAAAAGGTGTCATCTGCATTAAAGTAATATATATTGAATGATGCAATTTTCAATTTCTAACTTGTAACAAACGAAAGGATTAATAGAGTATCTTCCTAGTATCACTGTGGCTAAATCATTTCATTGGTAGAAATTTGATTCTGATAGTAGAAATTTTTTAATATTGAAATCTTTATGTTGTTATAAATTTTAATAAATCAATCTCACACCCCAGGCCAGACTAGTCTTATGTATCCAAAGGGTGTTGAAACCTCATAAGAAAATTTAATAGGCTGGGATCAAATTAACCTTTGAACGTTTGTCATGGCTATGCAGTGAACATTATTAAGGACCATATAATTAACAAAGATGCTTCTATTAATTAACAGAAGATCTCTTATACCATGCGCAGTTTTTAGATCTCTGATTGGGGAGCAAAACCAAATTACATAACCAAGGAGAGACACCACACCACAATTTCAGGGAAAAACCTACTCCTGTGAAAATCCACTTTTACCATTATATCAAAATGTTCAATAAAGCTTTACATTCATCTATTGCATCACAATAACAATCTACTACGGTTTACATAAACCACTCTACTATCTTCTCACTAGCTTGCAATTGAGTACTATATCATATTCCAATTGGGTAGGCCTTTGAGTGACAAATCTCATGTTTCCCAATTCTACAAGCACTAACCATGTCCATGTCCCTTGATCCAATTCCAGCTGCACACCTGCTGCCAACATAGACATTGACAACGAACCCAATTGTTATTGCCAAGCCCATGGAGGTCACGGTGGGACCCACATGTGCTCACAGCATGTGACAAGCAGCACACATCCGAATGAAGGAAGAGGAAGCCATTAACATATCAAGACTATTTGTCTAGGACAGAAGGCAACCATGCTCGGTGGCTTATTTGCAGGAGAGTGTGGTAGTGTTCTATAACTTGTCTATGCATTTGTAAATTTCACGAGGAAGGCACGTGATGTTTTAGTAAAACTAAATCTAGTCCATCAAATTTAAAGTGAGCCAATGGTTAAAAATTGGTGCAAGAGGGTGTAAGTTATATATAGGGGTAAACTATACCCCAGAGCCAGGGTATTATATTATTGAATCATCATTATGTGTTGAATACATGTAAAGTATAACGAATGGGCTACCAACTCCACCACCTATGAACAAAAAATCAGCCCAAACATGCATGACAGCAACCACAAGGCAGCTGACAATACATGGTTGCTATGCTATAAAAAGAAAAAGAAAAAGCCTTTAAAAGGAAAGCTCTTCAGATTGCAGAGGAAATCCCGTAGCCGTCGCGGTGAGATTTCTGCCATTTCCATGCAACCTGCAAGCTCTTTCGAAGATCAGTGTGTTGTGCGGTCCAGTTCAGTTCAAACCTGATCTTTGTTGGGTCGCTATACACCTCAGCATAGTCGCCGGGCCGACGCGGAAGGTAGTCTACCTTGATGTCCACCCCTGTGGCCTTTTTGCATGCATCCACAAACTCCTTGACTGATCTACCTGAAAAACAATAATAATCCAACCATGAGAGAGAACTAAGAAATATTTGAATTTAGATTACTGCTATCAAGAAAAAATTGAGCCAGTGTTGGTTCATGTCCCAAGTGCAAAAACCCTACCCTTTCCAGTGCCAACATTGTAGATCCCAACTTTAGCAGGTTGTGCCTTTTGGAGAGCCTTCACATGAGCATCAACCAGGTCAGTTACATCGATATAATCTCGTATGCATGTTCCGTCGGCTGTCTTATAGTCCGTTCCTCTAACCTGCAAGGTAGCAGCAAATGCAATGAACACATTCATTAGCGCAATGGCGTATGCTGGGACTGGAATATCTGAACAAACTGATATTATTGATATGGGATTCAGGGCAATGTGCCAAGAACCCTAGGAACTCACTACAAGGTAGTGGGACAGTTAGGGCCCCACATTCTCTCTAACGTCTTGAGATTAATCTCAACAAATGACAAAATACACTCTCTAATCCCTTCCTCTCCTTATTATATTCACTACACTCTAACTAACCCCAAACACAATGTAAACTACTCACTATCATTTTCAGACAAAAGTCACTAGTGACAATATCAGCATACCTTTAAGCCTTGTGTAATGCCACGAGCTGCATCAAAGCAGGCACCTGAAATCCGACCATGCTCGCGTAGTTCAGGTCTTGGAGCTTCACCTAATCTGCCCTCAGGATCTGATCCAATTACATTGAAGTATCTGCATGTTCCCCCCAAAAAAAAAAGGTTACCAATGATTACTACACTAGCTCTGAATTATTAAATTGAAATTGACTTCTGCCTATTGGCTATCTTTCATCCATAATTAGACCTCAAACCATATACTGATAGTCCAAATAGCATAATTGCTCAGTTTTCTTATGCTTTGAAATCCAAAAGTACTGATGTTTATTTTCCTTTCAGTATATGCCAATAAATCTGGGGTTTCCTTGAACTTCCAAACCCAACCAGCATACCCACAATATTGAAAAAGGCGGGAATACACAGACGAAGAAACCAGAGAGACTAGAGAAAGAAAACAGTACATATCATGAAGCAGCAGACACTGACAAATCTGCATTAATAAAATGGATCGACAACATCTATTTGCCAAAAGCACAAAGAAAGAGAAAAAGAAAAATTCACAATATGCATGTGACTTGAACCATGGCACCCCTCTTGCAGGGTTTCCGCAAAATTGAGATATGTTAAGAATCATTACTAATAACACATATGAGTAAGGTATTTAAAAGAAGAGGGGAATTAGAAATGTAAATGTAAAATACAAACCTCAAAATCATTACTGCCATCTTCGAATTTTTAGAAAAATCAAGGATCATATCTTCTGCCATCTTCTTGGCTTTTCCATATGGATTAATTGGATGCTGAAATTGAAAAACGGCAATTTTAACACTACATTCCCATATGCAAAGTCATTGCAGGAAGCAAGGAAAACAAAGAGTTCTTGACTGAAGTACACAAGTTCAACCACTCTAAGAAATTGTCACCTGTTCTGTTACTTCTGTAATGGGCATCTTTTCAGGTTCCCCATATGTTGCACACGTACTAGAATATATCAATGTCTTCACACCATATTTAGCCATAGACTCCAACACCAATAAAGTATTTGATGTAATATTGTGATAGTACCTGACATAAAAGTAAGTTGAAAAAATAAATAAAGTATAACTGAAATAGATATATTTTTGCACGGAACTATCTCATGAAAATATCCCATAGTAGAACCTAAACCCCCACCCAAAAAAAAAAAAAAAGAGTAAGGTCATTTGTCCAAAGCGATAAGGAATTATATTTTGAGGGGGCCAATACAATTGTGGACAAAGACTGGTTTTCTACACATATATGCCAAGAGTTTGTAGCAGGGATTGTTTCTCAGGTTATGACTAGTTAGGCAGATGGAGAAACTGAATGCAAATGCTTGTTCAAATGGGATTAATGTCCTTAAATAAAAGCTACAAGTACTTACTTAAGAGGGTCAAGTGTGCTTTCTCCCACATAAGCAACAGCAGCAAAGTGCATCACGGCATCAAATTTATTCTCAGAAAATATTTTATCCACCTGATACCCAGTCAAGTAGACAATTGTTCTTTTTTTCTTTTCCTTGGCATAATCAACCATATGATTTGATCAAAGTTAAAAATCGACCACAAAATAAATCTTGTAACAAGGAAAGACTAAAAGGATACAGATTTCCGATCTCCCAAGTCAGCATATATAAATTGAAGCCTTCCAGGTTCTGGAAATAAGTTTTGAAGAACCCTGACAGCACCCAAATTTCCTCGTGACAGATTATCCTGCCAGGTAGAAAATTCGTTATGCCCATTGCACAACATTAGCGAGTGTGTTTGACTTTATCAAATAAGTTTTTCATATCATGAATCATGAAGAGACATACCACTATGGTCACACGATAAGAGTCCTTCAGGAGTCGTAGGGTGGCATGTGAACCAATATAGCCTGCACCTCCTGTTACTAAAACATGAGTGACCCCTGGTTCATGGATGGAAAACTGGAACAGGAAAAAAAAATCAACAAAATGACTAAAAGGGTAAAACAGCTGCAGATCTGGATAGAAAAATAACAAGGAATTCAAGAGTAAAAAGGAAATTACAACTGAAAAAGAACATTTTGTATCTTTACAAATTTCCCCTTACAAATCTCACTATATTTTTCATTCCTTTGATTTCTTTCCTTTTTTTTTCCTCTTAAATCCAACATCACTGGTCAACACTAAACTAAACTTCAGAATTCATTCATTAATGGCATAAACAGCGAAAACAGGACAGCCCATCTTCTTTATCAATGATTTATCTACCACTTCAAGGTATTTTTCAGTAGCAGAACAACCAAACAGTCAAAGAAAATAAACAGACTTTATATATCAAATAAAGGCCCAAAAAAAAGCTAACTTTATATCATATGAATAAAACAGTTATTAGAATCATCAATACAGCATTAACTTCAGATATTTACTTATTCACCATATGAAAGCAGAAGGATAGAAACGGGTATGCATTGGAAGTGTTTCATTTATCTCAACAGGGAAAACAGATTGATATGCTCCCATTTCTTGATCCCCATCAGGATGCCCCAAAAAAACTGTCCGTATAGCTATTACATTTAATCCCAATCAAATTACATCAACACAAAAAACATCACTATGAAATAAATCTATAAATAGTCTACTACATGTCCCTTCTACCATCTGTCACAATCAAATAAAATTTTGACAAACCTTTTCTCTCACCATCAACTAGTTAAAAAGTACAACTAAGTAAATAAAATATTGACTTTACATATCTAACAGGATTTATGGTTACCACTCAAGAGCCTATTTCCAAATTTCTGATATTTCTGTACAAATATATTGAAACACCGCATACAATATACAATAAAATCAATGGATATAAAAACATGCGTAACACATAACATTACATATGCATATATACACTTGGTTAACCATGGTAATGGTTTATGTGTATTTTATGAGATCATGGAATAAACGGTTACCAGACTAGGGGAATTGAAAGATGGAGATCTCTTGATCAGGATAATGCATAATGTCGTCAATACTGCAGCGAGAAAAATTTTCCCTACAAAATTGCCCTTCCTTTTAGGATCCACATAATCCATCCCTGATAGAAAGAAAAACACAAACAAAAAAAAATATATATCTGTCTCTCCAAACTTCAATTATATTGAAAAATAATTAGTAAACAACCAAACAACATGAAATAAACTACAGAACTATGACAATTGACAATTAAAGAATTTACAAACACCTTATGTCATAAACATGCATCCAGAAACCTATCCTATACCAAAGTGGTCGTAAAAAAGAGAGCTTTTCGATTCTTATTTTTTAACTATAAGTAAGCCAAGCTTCACTTGATATAAACATAAAGTCAGGCGTACCATCATTTATGCTCAAATTTGGAAAACATAATCTTACCTCCCAATGACATAGCTCTGGTTGCCCTTGGCTGACTTCTTGACCTAGCAAAATTTAGCATTTGCAAAATCAAAAAAGTCTTATGCCCTAATATCAGTGATCACATCAAGCTCCACTCTCCTGAAGGATATTGAGTGATATGCTGCAGTGGAAACCAGACCACATAAGTTTTGTATTTTGGTTCTATGGAATGAAAACCCCGAAAAAGCTCAAAATGAAAAAAAATCAGAAGACCAAAAACCAAACAAATAGAAGAACACGAGATACACTTTAAAGGTAATGCGATGAAAAACCAAAATGGAAAAAAAAAAAAAAAAAAAGAGAGTGAGAGTGAGAGTGAGGAAAAGGGTAAAAACAAAACCAACAACATTGGTCCACACTCCACAACGAAAATGGAAAACAATGATTCCAAAAGAGTTCAGATACTAAAGGCCATAAGAGTTTTGCAAACAAAAGGAAACCCCACCAGTTCACCAATAATGTCAAAACTGCAAAGCTGATTAAGGATAACATATCTAGAAACGTAAGATCCATAGAACCCCAGAAGAAGAATATCAAGTAAGATGGAAAGCAACCAACAAAAATGAGCTGAAAATCTCTGCATATTTCACAACAACATTGTAAAAGACATGCACATAAATTGTCCATCAGGGTAAAAGTGAAGCCCAGAGAACAACATTCCAAGTTCTCAAGAACAAAACATCAAGAAGGAATCCAGAACCACCTATGAGAAAAAAACAGCTTATAAATTTCAAAGAACAGCCAACAGTTGGAACAAACCAAATCCAGAAGACCAAAGCAATTTCAAAAGATCCAACACACGACCCCCAACATTAAAAAACCATCACTCCAATAAGAGCTTCAACATTGATCAACAATTCCAATTCAACAACCACAGACAAACCCCTTTTTTTCCATAAAAAAAACTCTAGAAGCATCACCAACCTAAAAAAAGGAAGAAAAAAAACTCAGAGAACCATCAACCACGAAGATCAAGGACCAAACGGCGACAGAATACCCACAATTCATTCAGAAGAAGGAAAAAAAATAGAAAAAAAAAATATGAAGGGCCTCCTTCAATTCAATAGCCGATGATGGCATTAAAAAGCAAAACTGTCGGAACAATTAATTCGAAAAGGAGTGAAAAATAAATAAGAAGGGTGACCTTATGGAGTTTACCAAGAAGAGCATAAGATCTTATAGGGTGAAAAAGAATGCACCGTTTCGCACACATTCAGAATAAAGAAGACAGAGAAAAAAAAACGTGAGAGAGGAGAAGAAAGTACCAGAAATTGGGGGAAGACCCAATGAAAAGTAGGAGGAGGGAAGGTGGAAGGTGGAAGGTGGAAGCTGGGGAAGGGAAATTGTGGGGGTGAAGTTGTTGTGTGGACAGAGAGAGAGAGAGAGAGAGAGAGAGATGAGAGAAGAAGGAGCGGAGAAGGGAGGGAAAAGGGGTTCTAATAGGCGGAGAGTTTTCTGCGTCCATGTTGTCAAAGCGTTACAGGCAAAGAGAGAGAGAGCGCAACCAACACATACACACCATCTTACACTTCTATTTTATTTTTTTTTCCTTTTTCCTTTTTTCAATTTTTCTTTCACTTTTTAAGAAAGGATGCTTTAGGTGGTAGGAAAGTGTTGAATATAAGCGGCAAGCATTAATTAACCATTACGAAAATGCAAATGTAATGAAATCATAAATCATAGATTAGTCAAACTCAAAACTTTAGGAATTATTAATTGCGTTAGCAAAGATTGGCTTACTAGGTGAGTCTCTTCGTGCTGGTGTATTGGCGTGATTTGAGTTTGACTATTAAATTATACGTTAATGAGATATGTAAATTCAAAAATATAAAGTGACCTGTGAATAATGCGAATTTTCTTTGCAATATAAACTTTTTTTCACAATTAAAAAAAAAAGATGAATGATAATATGCTCTACCATTTTTTTTTAGATTAATTACCTCTATTATTTATATCCTTAGTTTGCAAGTTCACGTTTACTTTCTTTAATTTGTTTATTTTGTAAACCGATATTTTAAATCCAAAATTTTTAATTTTAAAAATTAAAAATATATAACTAAGTATTTTACCCTTAAACACGAGAATGGGGTAGAAATTTGAGATTAGGGTTTTTTTCATAGTAATTTAAAATTTAAAATTTTATCCAAAGGTAAGATAGATGGGGTCAACTTTTAAACTAGAGGTTATTGGAATTTTATTGACGCCTTTACTAAAAGGATACATCATGATGGAGCTATTACAAAAACAAAAATTTCCTTTCTTTTCCCACGAGACGATAATGTCGAGCACATGTGTGGCGGCAGCCGTTGTTGATGAATAGTGGTTAGGGGCACTGTGATGGTGAACTTAGCGAACATCAAAAAGAGAGAATGAGATAGAGGGGTGCTTCTAAGGTGGACCAACAACTAAATTGGTATAGGAGTGGTTTCAAAACAATCTCAACCATTTATATCAAATGAATGATTGGAATTTTAGAGTGTATGATACTCCCTTAGTTGCAAGGAGCATTAGAGCAAACACCTTAAACACAAGTCTTTTTTTTTTTTATGAAAAGTCTTGCTTCAATAACATTAAGACGTAAAATCAGATTTCAGATGAAGGACCACAAACTCTGGCGAGCCACAAATAAGAGCTGACTTAACAATTATATCAGTTACCTTATTACAGGATCTTTTAACTAGACTGACATCAATAGATAAAAACTAGCTAGAAAAATGAAAAATGTCTCTCACAAGAACTCCAAGTGGAGAAAAATCATCGTTCTCATCTTTTAGCCTTGAGATTACTTCTTGGGAGTCACACTCCACTTCCACCCTTTGAAACCCTTGCTCCTAAGCAACGAGTAGAGTCTCCTTCATAACCATCGGTTCCCCACGGTAGCTAGGGAAGGCACCTTCCCTCTTTGTGCGAGCCTCAGCTAAGAAGCTTCCATCACTATCGTGAGCTACCACACCCAATCCATGAGTGCCTCTTCCCTCATCACATGCAAAGTCGAAATTTAGCTTCACCACACCCACCTTTGGAGGAATCCAATAGTTCTTCTTTCCATGCCCATCAAGTGTTGTCGATTGTTGGTTCTTCTATGCATCTTGATAAATCCCATGATTAATCTTAGCCATCCTTCTCATTATTGCAGGTGCCTGCCGTTGGTCTCCAGTCCACACAACATTCCTCTCGCCCCAAACGACAGATCAGAGGGCAGTAAGCAACTTGCATTCCCCAATGGTTAGATTCTTGACCAAATTCTCCAGGACCTGCATCGAAGAAGCTCCTAGGATTACAGAAGGAAAAGAAGCCAAGGTGTGATGGTTTGTAATTACAGCAGTGAACAGGCACTCTAACAACAAATGTTGAGTCGTTTCTAATGGTGCATCACATAGGTAACATCCCCCTTGAATCTCAATTCCCTTCTTCAATAAATTCATTTTCGCAAGAAGGATTTCCTTGCACCATTTCCACATGAAAACTCTATGTTTTGGCTAAATATTAAGCTTTCAAATAGTCTTTCATACCTGCATGCATGAAATGCTTCGTAGAATTAAATTGATCATACCCAGTCATACCTTGAACAATTCTCTACTCAATTTTAGAATTCCACACCTCCTTATATGTCGATTTTACTAAAAATAGCCCCTCTAGTCTGGCATCCAATAGTATGAGTCAGGCATCCCTATAGTACTAACTAGAATATTGCAAATAGCCTCTGCAATTTACAGGGAAAATATGCCCTTAGTTATTTTTCTATCTCACTCACGAGTCCCTAGTAAGAATAGTTGATCTACTGTCTGAAAATTCTCCACGAAAACTTTCACAGGGTCAGGAACCATTTTTCCCTTCAGAGGAACCCATTGGTCTTCCCAAATAAGAGTATCACAACCATCCTCAATTCTAACACAAAGATTATCAATGAGCACATGACGCCCCTCTATAATGCTCCTCCAAGTAAAAGAGGGCTTCAATCCCAATTCTGCCTTTAGAAAGTTTCCTTTAGGGAAGTATTTAGTTTTCAGTAGCCTAGAAATAAGAGATTCAGGTTGAGTCATAATTCTCCATCCCTGTTTAGCAAGCACGGCAACGTTAAAATACTATAGATCTCAAAATCCCATCCCACCATAATTCTTAGGCCAACCCAGCTTATCCCAAGCAACCCAATGAATCTTCCTTGCATCTAAAACCTACCCCACCAAAATTGAGCCATCAACTAATTCAAGTCCTTGTACGGAGAATTGGGAATTTTAAATACACTCATTGTATATGTCGAGATAGCACGTGCCACCGCCTTAATAAGAATTTCCTTCCCTCCGTTGGAAAGAAGTTTCTCTTTCTACCCTTGTATTCTCTTCCATACTCTTTGCTTCAAAGGTTGAAACATTTGGTTCTTAGCCCGACCCACCATTGTAGGCAGACCCAGATAATTTTCATTTAGAGCTACCTACTGAAGATAACAGATAGACAACATCCTTCCCTGATCCTCTGGCTTCACATTTGGGCTAAAAGATATGGAAGAATCCTCCAAGTTTATCCTTTGGTTCGATGCTTGGCCAAACCTTTCTAGTATCCCATAATGGTAGGTAAACCTGCCTAGTTTGCTTTTAGAAAAAGGAGGATGTTATCTGCGAAAAACAAATATGAAATTATGGGTGCAGTTGGAGCAATTCGCACCCCATAAAAAGTCCCATTGATCTTAGCAGTGTATAATATTAAAGATAACGCTTCTGTACAGATTACAAATAATTAGGGGAAAAGTGGATCACCTTGACGCAAACCTTGCTCAGGATATATAAAATCTCCTGGAGACCTATTAACTAGCACTAAGTAAGACACCGTCGATACGCTGCATTACTTGGTCAATCCATATCTCTGAGAACCGGGAACCGCATTCTCCTCAACACATGCGCTAGAAAAGACTACTCAATCCAATCGTATGCTTTGCTCATTTTGAGTTTCATAGCAGCATAACCTTCAATTTTGTCTTCTTGTGTCTAAGAGCGTGAGTAAGTTCGTAGGCTACTGGGATATTATTCGTGATCAACTTGCTTCTAACA
Source organism: Nissolia schottii (assembly GCA_003254905.1). Taxonomy (NCBI): domain Eukaryota; kingdom Viridiplantae; phylum Streptophyta; class Magnoliopsida; order Fabales; family Fabaceae; genus Nissolia; species Nissolia schottii. Next base: position 224,756 of record QANU01013918.1, read on the forward strand.
AATTCACTTTGCGATTATGAAATAAGAGAAGGTAATACCACCTTCAAGCGATTAGCAAGCACCTTACTCATAACCTTATAAATCACATCACACATGGATATATGTCTATACTAGGTCATATTGTCAGGAGAGATAACTTTAGAAATCAAGGCAATAAATGTCTTATTTAGCTCATGATCAAGAATTTCTTCATTTAAGAATCACAAGGTTATGTCTACCACATCCTTCTACACATTCACCCAATATTTCTAGAAGAATAACGTCAGCATACCATCTGGCCCTGGTGCCTTGGTTTCTCCCATTTGAAATAAGGCTTCCCTCACTTCTAGCCGAGTGAAGGGGGAAGAAATAAAATCCAACATCTGCATATCAAGCACATTAAAATTACCAAACAAAACTTGATCATGGATAATAGGATTGGTTGTGGCAAAAATATTAGAGAAATATTTGTTTGCTACCTTCCCACTCACTTTTAGGTCCATTTATTCATGTCTATTCTCATCTATTAACTTTGATATTCTGTTTTTTTCTTTCCTAGCTCGTCGTTTTTCCATGAAAAAATTTGGTATTATTATCGTGTAATTCCCTGAAACTTTGAACTAGTAGGGATAAACTTATATTAATTTCAAAGTAAAATTTTGATTATTATAATTATACTTATTCAATACCTATCTATATTAATTTGTTAAATATTATTATGAATTTATTTTATGATACTATGCAAGTTTCTATGGTTTCCTATTTCCCATACACATTATGCAATATATTATTTCCTTTGAAACAAATTATGGTATATAGTATTTATAGTATGCTATATAGTATTTCCTTTGAAATAAATTATTTTATATAGTATTATGTTATCTAATATTTATAGTATTATGCTACATCTAATATTATACCATTATACTTTAACATTTGATTTTAAGTATGATTTTGCATGGATGTTTGAATATTAATATTTTCCTAAGCACGGTTTGTATAGATATTTAAATATTAATATTAATATTTTTCTAAGCATGGTTTACTTGAACTTTAATATTTTACTACTTAAACAACCTCTATATAAACCATAGATTATTCCAAATGTTGATAACCAGGTAAATGAGTGTGTCAGAAAAACATAACAGTAAGAAAATATTGTCGATGGTACTTTTGAGTTGAAAACAAAGAGTGAGTTCCACAATAGTCATAAATTTAAATTTGGTTAAATATAATTTTTAAAATACTAAAAAGAAAAATATTGAGAGTTGAAAATGACATTTTAAGTATATCCAATAATAAGCAACCATCTGTATGTACTTTGGGCCATGAAGCCGAGGCAGGGCAGGGTCACAGGTTACATGTCCTTGCCCCCCATGTCAGTGTCTTTCAGTGAGGTAGGGACCACCTTCATTTCGTGGGGCCCTTTTCATGTTGTTTCCAATTTCATTTTTTCTTATTCTTATTATTCTATATTCTATTTGTTTTGATTTTTTTATAAAAAGAATATTTTATAGTTGGAAAGGTGGTAACGACAGTCCAACAATGGCAATCATATCATACTATGTCATGCCACGTTACCGTCGTACAATCTGACCAAAAAGTAAAAAGTTATGACAAATTCCTAGCGTTTTAAATTTTTCTTCTAAGTATTTGTATTTCGAAATTTCAAATCATTCCGTTGGTGAACGATGATTTCAAATTTTGTATAAGGTGTGAAAGATTCAAATTGTTGCCGATTTGAGCAAGCATGTGAAAAAAATAGTGCAGTTGCTTAATGTAAATGTAAATGTAAAATATAAGCAATTCAAAACACCACCAATATAAGTAAGAACGTAACTATTATGCAAAAGAAACAAGTAAGAAGTATCTAAGTATATAAAAGAGTATACTTTACCTGGATTCACATAAAACTTGTTAACTTTTTGGTAAAATGTCATTGTTTTTAATTATTAGCGTTATAAGTAATGTTTTAAAATTAAATGATATTTTCTTCAAAAGAATCACTATTAACATTGACATTATTATTACTCGTAAAAAAAAAAACCATTTGACATTATTTGTTACCTATAGTCAACAATTTGCATGTAAGATTGATGACCGATGATAAGCTTTCTTTGAGTTTTGATTCAGTTTGTGCAAAGAAAGAAACATGTTGGTCCTTTGTCTCAGCTGTTCACATTTGTCAAAGAGGAGTGAAAAATCATTGAGATCCCTTAAATAGTAGTCAAATCAATGGTCACTTATTGGAGGTGCAAATGTTGCACATGGGATTGACACCCTACCCTCTATTGATCAGAAGTAGTCTGTAAAATTAAAAAAAAAATATTAGAAAGTATATTTTAACTATATTTTTTTTACAATAATACTTTTAAAATAAGTTGCCGCAATGAAATTTGAGTTGTAAATTGTATTTAAACTTTGGAATCCATACTTTGTCGATGTAACAGATGAAATTATAATCATCATAAAGTAAGGTGTTATCTTTGATGCACCTTGAATTTTGGGAGGTTACTTATAGAATATTGTAAAATATTTGTATTTAGTCACATTATTTTAAATGAGATTAAATATATTTACAATTTTATCATTTCTCCTCCACTCTCTTAGACTACTCTTCTCTTCCCCCCTCATCCAACATTTCTCCACTTTTCCCCCTTACTGGCCAACCTGGTCACCATCGTTGCACTGTCATCAGTTGTTCCCAACATTTGCAATAATCCAAAGTTTTTATTAGATTTGCATTTTTTGTTAGATCTATTATTTTTTGTTAGATCCTTGAAGGTTGGGTTGGTGGGGAGGGAAGATAATGAATGAGTGCTTGATGTGGAGGCTATTATGCAATGATCAGCGGTCAAAACGCTAGTGAAGCGCGATGGTTAAAGTGGTCAAATTCATTAAATCTCATAACTTTGCTCCAATTGAGATCTAACTCGACGCCTCATGATTGACCTCATTTTTTCCATCATGCATTTTAAAAGAGTGGTGGACATTGCTGTTGACGGCTGTGGATGGCAGTTGAGGCAACAAAGCTGGTGTGGCTAGAGTGACAATGATGATCGTAAAAATGGTGATGTGACCATGGCAAGGGCGAGGCTGGCGAAGACGATGGCGACCCTTGATGGTGATTTGCTGCAGCGCGATTCCTATTGCCAACAAAGCAAAGCAGCGATGAGTGGTTCCCTAGTTAGGCGGTGAAAAACGCGGTAGCAGTGGTTCGCAGGTTTTGGTGGTGTATCCATGACAGGATTGCTCAATAACAGTGACTCCCTTTTAGGCTTCTTCTTCGTCATCGTTTTATTTATTTGTTTATTTTCAGTTTGGGATTTAATTGTATGATGTTGGGTTTTGATTTGGGGGTTATTTTGGTTTGAACTTTGAGATGTTTTGTTGATTTCTACTCTTGGTTTGGTTGTAGAACAACTCTCTTCTTAAATCGTTGTTGGACTATTTTTTTTTGTTGCTTTGAGAGGTTGTTTTATTGCAATTACTTTAGTGTCCTTGTGATTTATAATAAACCCAACTTTTTTTAATTAAGTGCATCATACACCAGAAATAGCAAGGTACATTTAAGCCTTGACCATAAAGTAAAAATGAACTCGGTTGCTGCTCTTCCAATTTTTTTGTTTTAAATTGTTCACAGTTACACTTTCCTATATGTTATAAAACTAATAACAAAAAAAAAATTTACGCAATAATTATTTTATAAACAATATGTTTTTTTTACAAATAATAACAATCTATATTAACTAATTAAATGTTTGATTTTTTTCTCCACTATTATTTCTTAATATAATTTTTTTATTTTTAAATTCATCCTACATAATATTACTTAATTAAAATAAAACATTCCCATTTAACAATTTAAAAAAAAAGTTAATTTGTATAAAATTTTATCTTAACAAAATTAATTTAATTTTCATGCATAGAACTGGTGATAAACTACTAATAATACAAATTTAACTATATTACAAAAATATTTATGGTCAAAATTGATAGTTTTTAGATCATAATAAATTGCAACTTTTGGTTGTATCTATTAATAATTATTTTTTTTAATCTGTAATAAATTTATTTTTTTATTATTCGTCCATGTCTGCTTGTGTGGCAAACAGAAGTTAAGGTCAGCTTATAGGTCATCTCACTCATTCACGTGGCATAACAAATTTTTTACATAAATTTATAAGTCTTTAGTAAATCATAAATTTAAGTTTTACTCCCTAATATATAAAAAGCTTATTTACAAAATATTTTACGCCATGTGGATAAATGAGGTGTCACATAAGTAATATTGACTTAACTTATGTCTGTCATGTCAGTAGTTAACGAACCAAAACAACTGCAAGGACGAAAATAAAAAAAAATTATTACAGACTGAAACTAAAAAATAATTATTAACTGTTAAAACCAAAAGTTACAATTTATTATGAACTAAAAACTTATTTAACATATTTTATTAAATTAAATTAGGAAAGGAAACTCTAAAGTAAACATATCACTTTATAGGGTAAAATGAAACTTTTTACCATTTCATTAATAAGTTAAAATGGGTCTCACTGCTCTTTGTTTCACTCTACCCACTAAAGCATGTTCACTTTAGATAATCTTTTCTCTAAAATTAGACGCTCATTCATCTACTATTAAGTGTCATTTTTGAGCAAGTCAAAATCACATCTAATAGTTTAGCAAAAATAAATAAATTAAAAGGTTAAAATATTAATTAAAAAAATTATTTTACCAATTTATTTACACCTCTACTGCGTTTAATTACATGTCTAAACATCTAAATAATTTTCACTAACACATTTACGGTCACCGTTCTAGGCAAGTGCAAATTTTATTCCTACTTGTGTTCTTAATGGTAAATATACAAGGTTTCCGCTTTTTCTATTATTAAAATTTGAACATGGCTTTAAACGGCCAACTTGTTGGCGCACACCATGTCCTGCTGATGCTACTTCCACCATAACAACACTACTTCATTACTAGCCATATTAGATCGTATTCACACTGAAATGAATGGTCTAAAATGCAACTTACATTATGTACACTGGGTGCACATTAAAAGTGCAGTTCTCTTCGGTGAACACCGGATAGGACACCCAAATCAATATGTTATAAGAACTAGGAAAAAATGGTCAAATAAATGTGTTATAAGAAGAAATATTTGAATCTTATCCATCTCATAAGTATCAAACTTCCATTAATTAAATTGTTTTTTTTTTTTTAGAAATACCAGACATCTGAGTCATACAAGTAAATCAATCTATTGCTTGACAAGAAAAAGAAAAAAATGTGAATTGTGATTGAATTGATGATAAAATAGAATCTTGGATCTTAAACTATGATCCATTTGATGATAAAGAAAGAGAATTATTAGTTTAGTTCTCTGCCTTAATGACAAAAAAAAGGATTGATCAAGTTTTATTGAGTGTGACTCATAGTAATCGTTTATCAAGAATAATTCTAGCTATCAAATGATTGAACAATCGAGAGTAATTTACTTATGATACTTAGTTGACATTCAAAAAAAAGTATCTAATGATTTATGAGTTCAATGCGTCTGTATTATATACCTGACATACGAACATTTCTTACAAATAAACACCTTAAACATTAATTTCTTTAAATTATATCATTAATCTGACCATTCTTTTTAATTAGCTCTCCTGTCTAAAATTTATTAAATTATAGTGGAAGAAATCATGTGATGTGCACATGCGTGCAACACAAAATATAAAAAATAAAAACACAAAACATCTCCTCATTTAATTTGTAACCCTCATCCCTCTTTTTCCTTTGTTCACTCTTCTCATAACTACCACTCCGCCCACTGCTCTAACTTCTTCATCAGCTCTCCCACCTTACCGTGCCCTCCCCCATTGCCAAGATCGAGCGCCACTGCAATAACAAGGAGATTGAAACTTGAGAAGGAGATAAAATCCATTGAAAATGAGACAAGTGTGAAGGGGCGACAGTGGGAGGGAGTGGTGGTTGTGAGAAGAGCGACAAAGGAAGAAGAGGGACAAGGGTTATTATGAGGGAGATGTTTTGTGTTTTTATTTTTTTATTACTTATACACCACACATGATCTCCCTCTCTCTTTTAGTATTTAGCAAATTTTGAATATAAGGGTTAATTGAAACAAATGTTATAGTTTAAGAATTTAATTTTTTAAAAAAATTTAAGTTTAGGATGTCTATTTATAATCTCCCTAAAATTTAAATGGTATGAATGATTTTTTCTCTTAAATTTTTTTTTTACTATATAGATCAATTTCTTTTTTGGTTAGGAAGCCAACAATTTTTATGAATTTAAAATAGTATATTATATATATATATACACTCTCCCCGACTTAATTTTGTAAAATATAATAATATACCAATTTCCGTCTGTGTACCTTTTAATTAAATTGCTATACGAAGCACGTGGTCCATTACAGAGGATTTTCTTCAGCAAAATAATACAAAGAATAACCACCACTTATCACTTTGTTAATTCTTCATTATTTCATAAAATAGGGTCAGGAATATGAGAATATTTGTGTTACTCTCTGGTCCCCCTCCCTAATTTTCTAAACTTGCTCTTTCCTCTCATTTTCTCCTCATGCTTCCATTTATTCTGTCACACTTTTAACATATACCCATTCATAATGCATATAAAAAGGTCAAACAAAAAAAAATTGATATCACAAACTTATATAATGTTCGGTTTCGTAACTCCCATTAATCATTGAGAAGCACATGAACATCCTTATTTTATCTCCACAAAATGGTTTTTAATTCTTTCCTTGTCATACCCAGTTGCTTTACTGCTTAGATATATACTATTTACATATAACATTAATTATTTCGTTTGACAATGTTTTTAAATCATAAATTAAATAAACCCAAAGACATCTTACCCTGCAACATATCATGATTTTAATACAAAATAATTGCAATCTTTTTCAAACCGAGAGCATGTTCCTCCTTTATCCAACTTGGAAGGAAACCATTATGTATATTTGTTAATAAAATAAATAAATATATGGTCAAGTCCAACCTTGCCAAAATGGAAAAGTTACATGCATATGATCATGCGTGTCCATTGAATGGTACCCGGCTTTGTTTTTTTCTTGCCATCAATGTGGGCACTAATGAAGATAGGCGTGGAAATTTTGCTATGCAAGAAATATGGCAAATTCTAACAACTTTCCATTCCAACGTCATGTCAAATTGATCAATTAAGATATCATAATCATAATAATAATGCAACAGATAAAAATATCAATATAAAATTAGGTAGAGTTTGAGTTTTTCAATGCCTAACTTGGTCTACAATTCTTATATATAGGGGCAGCCAGCGACTAAGTTAGTGATGGGGTTACAAGAAGCCAATGGCTTTGTTGGATTTTTCCATTGTACTCTTTCATGGGGTTCATATTAGAAAGAGACAACTCACTATCCCATGATATAATATATATTCCATTCAAAGCTACTTCAAGTTCAATCTTAGCAAAGTCTTTGTTAATTTTTTGAAATATAAAATTAAAATTTTATACCAAATAGTTTAAATTTTATAGAGAGATAATTCTTGAAATGAGATGAGAGTCTCTACGATCAAATATTGATATAGATTCTAGTCCTATCACCCCTGTTTCTCTAAAATTATGTCAAATTTTATATCAAAGTCTAAAGCCAATATTTGTATTGCCCATGCTTTATGTCCAATAAATTTTATGCATGAGGGAATCTGTTAAATATTAAATTATTTAATTGTCTTTACCCAATAACTAAAACTTTTTTTGGGGGAATGATTTTTGAGAATTTTTTATTTTTATTTGGTTTTAAGTGAAGAGGAAGGAAAGAAAGAGAAGTTAAGGGTTTTTCCTCTTTACTTCACTAAATAGGCAGCACTATATCTATCATGTGAGAAGGAGACTTTGATCATGGAACGAGACAAAGAATTGAATTGTTCCTATATACTAGTATATACATGCTTCTATTCTAAGCCTAGAATCTTATTTGACATGCATGCCACTTGAGTAAAGGTGAGAAAGTATCGAAGTAGATTCACATTCCTCATTTCAGGGCTATCAAATGTTAACTTCCTAAGCACATCACACACAAAAATCTATTGAGATTTTTTGTTATGCCTTAAATTAAAGTCAATGTCATTATATCTAGTATGTGCGTTTATGACACGGTATGACTTAAAAGTCCACTGTCAAAGTTTATTTGATCAGTTGTTAAATTTAATCTGATATTTTTTTTATCAGTTTTAAGTTATCTGTCAGATTGATTCAACCTAACTTAAAGTTATATAATTTAGATATATATATATATATATATATATATATTAAATTAGTAATAAATTATAAGATAGATACTTCAATTAACCTTCTTTATAAAACATTATGTATTGATATAATTTATTTTAAAATATATATTATAAATTTTTTATTAAATTTAATTTATTACATCTAAAATTTTATGAATTTATCATGCGTAATATCCAAATCTTAATGTGTTATATATCTAGATATCAGTTTGGTCTAGTTTAATGCAATCATTAATCAGACCGTTATAAAGCTAATTTTGAACTCGTAAAAATGATTTGATCATAGAATTACGCTGAATATGAATATGAGTTTTGCTAATCTGTGTCACCCTAAATTATTTGGGCACGGCAAACTAAATTCTCCCTACAAGATTTGGTTTTATGGTTGTATATATATTTTCATAGAGTTTTATATTCACACTAATATTTTATGGAAAATGTTTTGTGTACATTTAAAAAAATATTCATTAGGTATCCATTGATATTAAATATTGATTTTTTTTCTCCACTCACTCTCCATCATTCACATTTTCTTCTTCTTTTTTTCATTCCAGCCACATGCTTTTCTTTAATTTTTTTTAATTATTTCATCTGCAATTGCTATTTTTTTCACTATATATTGTTTTCATCTTCTCTATTTCTCTTTTCTTGTTTTGTTTTGTTTCTTGTTTCTTTATATACTTTCGCCTTTTTTTGGGATTTGTCTTCATTTTTTTTCTTGTTAAGAAGTTATTAAGAGCATAAACAAAGATTTTATTTTCTGATCCATGTTGTTCTATAAATTTTGTAATGTTTTTATATGGTGTAATATTTGTTTATGAGTGTTGTAAAATTTGTTTATTTATTCATTTCCGTGTGGTGTGATGTAATGTTTGTTTATTTATTCATTTTTGTGTGGTGTAATGTTTGTTCATGTGTAGTTTAATATTTTTTTATGTATGTTGTAATGTTTGTTTATGAGTTTGTAATATTTATTTTAGAGTGTTGTAATATTTGTTTATTTGTGGTGTAATGTTTGTTTATGAGAGAGTGAGTGAGGGAACATGAGAGAGTGCACTTTGCTATTTAATTTGTGTGAGATTTCATTTTATTTTACTTTTTGTGTTTCATAATATTTGTTTATTTGTTCTTTAATGTTTATTCATCTATTTTGTTACATATGTTTATGATAGAGCGTGTGTTACATGCACAAGGGGTCAAAAATAATAAATAAATTAAACATTACAACACTAGAGGAAAAATGGAGATTTTAACCTGCTACGAATTGACGTTATGTTATTCAAGCTATGTTAGGTCATTATCTTATTTTAGTTGTGTTTTGTTTATTTATTTTAAGCATTTAAAGTATTTAAATTTGTTTTTATTTTATTAGTCCAATCTTATGTCTATTATTATGGGCTTGCTTTTAGTTTAAATAAGACTTATCTTTAGTTTAAATTAAGTTTATCTTTTGTTTTCTATTTAATTTAAATTTGAATTTAACGTAAGAGAATTATAAATACATTCATTCAGTGAGAAATAAGAAGCAAAATATTTTTTATAGTAAAAATGTGAGAGAATTTTCTCCTCTTCTTGTTCTTTAATGAACATGTTGAACTTATCAATGGATAATTCAAGTGTGGCATTAAACATTTGGTATTTTTTTATTCTTGTTGTGTCATGTACAAGAGTTAAGAATCTTCTTATCCCAATTATTTACTTTTTTAAGGGCAAGTTCATTTAGTAGGAAAATTTTTTACCCTATTCTTTGTTTCGAGTCAAAGTATGTTGGGGTAGGATAAAAAACCCCAAGGAACAAAGAAAATTTGCTAAATTATAATGATGGGGGAAAAGAAACTATAGGATTATTACAAAGGAAAATAAGAAAAGGAAGAAAGAAAACAACAACTAGTCCATGAGTCCGAATATGGGCTTCTCCCATTCTGTAGTTAATTGGTCCTTTGGGCTTTGCAATGGGCTACCGTTGTCGTTGACCCAAATAACTATTGATCTTACTTGTATCTTTTGGGCAATACCTTTAATTTTTCAGGTTTATGTAATTGGTGCAGATGTTGTAGATGTTTTTGCTTGTGGGCCAGAAATTGTATCAAAAATGATTTGGACCAAAAAGCCCACAGTGACAAAAACCCTAGTTTCCCTGAGAGTGGATTCCCATTTCATCATCTTCAATCCCAACAATCATCAGAGCAGTGACAGTGAAGTCGACTATTCCGGTGAGCGCGGTTTCGCCGGCGGCAACCACATTCCAAAGCCTCGAAGGTATTTATTCAACTGTGATGCAAATTGTTTCAATAAAAAGTAAGAAAACAAAGCACTGAAAAAATGAAAGAGTAATAATGGAGACGCGGCTTGTTCTTTATTGTTGTAGCAACACCGAGGGTGATTGATGATAACTTAGATGGTGCATATGCACTTAATTAGGCTTTCTTTCTCAAATCAGTGTAATGTTGAAAAATTCTTCTTATACTCAAGGAGGAATGGTTTTTCTTCCTCCTCTTCACTCTTAAAATGAAAGCATATCTCCGTAGGACCTTATTAAGAGTCTTCTGTTCTCGTGTTAAATCAAATGCCCCTCAATTAGATCTGACCGTCTAGTATATTAGAATTAAGATCTGATCAATCTGCTTTGTCTTTGGATTAAAATCTTGTTGACAATTGGAGGAACATTCTTCTTGGGGTTTCTGCTCTCTGCTTTGTAGGTTGTTTTCCTTTTGATTGATGCATACGTGATTTTTTCTTTTTAATTGCCTGTCGGACCGTTTTACTTTGCATTTTATGTCATGTGGATAGTATCTATGCCATCGTATTTGGAAAATGGTACCATGTTATTAATCTGTATGCTATTAAACTGAAAAAAAAAGGAAAAAAAGAAAAAGCGCAATCTGGGGTACCTGGCCTCAACATCCACTTATGTTCTTTCATTAGGACAGAAAACCATTTCTACTGAAGGCCATTGGTTAATAGTTTCAGTATGTCATTGGTCTTTGTAGTTTGATTTGATCTGCTCTTGTCTTTTGTTCTATTTTAATTTGATTTACTTGGTCATGCTAATTTTTTTTGTCTGTGGATCTTGTGTTTGCTGGCTGGTAAACTAGCAAAACTCCCAAGCATAATTGTACATTTAATTCTCGCGACAACCCACTTCATTTCATAATGCTGAAGCTCGTGATCTTTTCTGCATTTTCCCCATCGCCCCTCTTGTTTGAATTCGATACTAGGCAACAAACTTGATGTGATGATTTCATATAGTGTGAAAATGCGGCCACGTAAAAAAAATGCGACGAATAGGGGAGTGGGAGACACATTTGATGAATATGCGATGCAAATGAATGCCGAATATACTTTTTTATGCAGTTTTAGGGTTTAATATTTTGCTATGCAATTTTTATCCCCTTTTACTGCCTATTCCAACAGCTTAAATAAACCTCGTAAATCGTAATGCATATGTATGCATGTCAAGATGTAATATGTAAAATAATAACAGATCAGGTAGAGTTAGTTACCTCAGTTAATAGTTAGTTAACATTCTGTTAAACTGGTTGCTGATTCATCACTGTAGGAAGTGTATAAATATCACATATCTTAAGTATCAAAACTCTTTTCCTTCCAATTCAATAACATTCTTCAGATTCAATAATGTATTTTCTGATTCTTCAGGTTTCATGTTGCTGAAGCCTGTTTGAGTTTGACCTGTCCCAATAAACGATTTTGTAGCACATTGTCAATGAGAGGAACAATTGGAATAAGGCTCCAAAACACCAATATCTCCAATGCCACTAGAACCACTCTAGTTCAATTTTCAACATCTTCAAGTTCCGGCAGTGGTTCTGGTGGTGGTCGTGGTCGTGGAAGTTCCAGCTCTGGCTTGGGGCCATTCAGCTTCAATGAAAAAGCTCCGGGAGAGCCCAATTCTGATGAATCCAAATCTCAGACACCAGAGTCACCCATTCCTCCTCCTGGTTCCGGTCGTGGCCATGGCCGCGGAAGGCCAAATGCCCCTCCATCAGGCCTTCCTTCTTTCTCATCATTCATGTTGTCCATAAAACAGCCATCTGCTGGTCGTGGCCGAGGCACTGGTCCATTACCATCTCAACCTGGACATGACTCCCAGCAGCCAGATTCAGAACCCAAAAAACCTGTTTTCTTCAAAAGGGAAGACGGTGTTGGTGTTTCTCCAGAAGATGATGTTTTGCCACCCAAAAAACCCATTTTTTCTAGAAAGGAGGACTCTGTTAGCCCAACAGGTAGTGATCACCAGCCTCCAGGAGGTATACTAGGTGTGTTGTCTGGAATTGGACGAGGGAAGCCCATGAAGCAGGCTGATTCAGAGGCTCAAGTTATGGAAGAGAATAGGCATCTCCGCACTCGGCGAGCTCCACGTGATGCTGCTACTGCTACTGCTGCTGCATCATCTGGTTCTATGCCTGAGAGACAGCCTGTACTAAGCCGTGATGATGCTTTGAAGAATGCACGCAAAATTCTATCACAAGGTTATGATCAAGGAAGTGATGCTGGAAGAGGAAGTGGGCTTAGTGAGAGAGGTGGCTTTGGCTTTGGCCGAGGTCGAGGCCGGGGCCGGGGCCGAGGTCGAGGTCGTGGAAGGGGAGTTAGATCGAGGGATTTGGATGAAAGGGCTGGTCAGGATGAAGAGGATTCTGCTGCTTCAGGGCTGTATGTTGGAGACGATGTAGATGGTGAGAAGTTAGCCAAGAAGCTTGGACCTGAAATTATGAATCAATTGACTGAAGGATTTGAGGATTTGGCTGATGAACTTTTCCCGTCACCATTGGAGTATGAGTATCTGGAAGCATTTGACACTAATTGTGCTGTAAGTGGTTTGCTGCTGATATCTTTATGTATTTGTTGAGAAATGATAAAAACAAGTAGAACTAGATTTTTTCTAATTCAATGCAGTTTAGAATTGCCATGGTGAAACTTCACAGTTTTGCAGAAAGAGCATAGAAAATTAGGGTAGTTTAATGGGATTGCTCTACGGAAACTCATCAGGCTTGATTGAACCCCTGAAGAAGTGAAGACAATAATTTTCATAGTGAAAATTTTTAAGTCAACCTTCTATACGTGTTTAGTAAGCATATTACACTGTTTGAGTGTTTCCTGTTTCTTGATTGATTATTGCAGATCGAATTTGAGCCAGAATATTTGATGGGCGATTTTAACAGCAACCCAGACATTGATGAGAAAGAACCAATTCCACTTCGGGATGCACTTGAGAAGATGAAACCATTCTTGATGGCATATGAGGGGATTCAAAGTCAAGAAGAGTGGGAGGTACATTATATTCTTAATCTCATCCATGATTGAGGAACGCTAGTCAATATTTAATTATGTAACTTGCTAAGGTTTTGGCCATGAGTTTCTGATCAATATATTCATTTTAATGTTGTTAATTCACAACCATTGTAATTCTTCACTAATAATCTTATGGCTTGACTTCTGATAACTTTTTTTTTGGTCAAACATGCATGACAAGTACATTTAGACAAGTGCTGTTTTACTTCTTTTATTTTGAAATAATTGGCAATGTTATGTCTGTGTGTGTATATTGGGAAGGCTTTTTTTTTTTCCCACTATTCTTTTCTAACATTTATATCCTACTAGGAAATAATGGAAGAGACAATGGCACGAGTTCCATTATTGAAAAAGATTGTTGATCACTACAGCGGACCAGATAGGGTAACTGCAAAGCAGCAACAAGAAGAATTAGAAAGAGTTGCTAGAACACTTCCTCAAAGTGCACCATCTTCTGTGAAGCAATTTACTAACCGTGCTGTTATCTCTCTTCAGGTTTGGAACTGTGACTACTGAATTGTCAATTTGTCAGGTTACTGTTGTGTTAGGCATTAGATGTCTTTTACTAGGGTAGTTTCTTCCTTCTTAAGGTAGTCTCATGAATTTCTTTCTCCCCTGATGTGTGATTGCTTGCTCATGCAATTCAGTTTTAAAGGCTTCCTTGGTAATGGTAAATATTTATTTTAATTTGGTTCTAGAATATGATCTATTTTTTGGCATGGCCGTATATAAGGCTTTGTTAGATGTTGATAAAAGCAATTTTTTGTTCACAAGGAATGTATATTTATTTGAAACTCCCAAGAAGAACTTGCTGTTCTATCTAGGAATTTAGAATCTGATGCAAGTTGATAGCACAGTCATTTCTCTGTTTCTTTGGTCACTACTACAGTAATTTCTTTGGAAGAGATCAACAGTTTTATAAGCAGAAGTGACTACAATTCTGTAAGGACTGGTATCGAATAAAAACTGCTGGCTGAAAATGCTTTGAATATTTTATTAATGGTGCTAGAAATTCCAGAGGGGAATTCCGTGGTTAATTGGATACAAAATAGAATGCTGAAAGAGAAAATAATTCTGGGATTAAAGGTTCCCTTTGACCTCCTAGTCCTACTCCAATTTCTGAATGCTTTCCCTCTTCTCCTAAAGCTATCCTTATACAACCGTGAGAGAGAATCAAGGGATTGACCATGATTCCCTTCCTAATATATTTCTACTAACTTATTTCCTTCCTAATATCTCTCTAATTTATTCTTTCCTGATCTGCTGCCAATCAACTCGGTTTCTCATTATTTTCTGCTGCTAATCAACATGATTTCCTTCCATTATTCTCCTAATAAAAATCTGCTACTCCCGTAATAGTTTCTGGATTTGTTGCCCATTAATTCTTTATGTCCCTTTCCTTTTCTGTATTTTCTTTATTTCCCCTATTATTTTCCTTCCTTTTTAATTATCCAACTCAGCTTCAGCTGGGTATGTAACAAATTCCCCCCACCCCCCTAAAAAAAAAGCAGTGGAAGAAAGTGCCAGAATTCTACTAGACTGGATTTAAAGCTAGATATTGGAAATTTTTAATGTTTGAATCTGCTTCCTGCTTAGCTTGCCTAATAGCTATTTCTTCTGTTTATAGTAATTTCATTGTTTCTTTGTTTTGTATTCTTTTATGTTGTAAGTGATACTGTGATAGGACTAAAGTGGTTCATGGGCCAAGCATAATTGTGCCTTAGTGCTAATTGTGAGTGAGTGAGAGAGAATCTGTTGGTGGTGTGAGTGTAATGTGTGTGCTGTGTGCGACGCGTGATAATAGGGGTCTGTTAGTATAATAGGAAAGGGGAAGTGGAATAAATAAGAGGGGGGGAGGAAAGAGAGAACGTTAGTTTGCTGAGTGAAACTGTAGGGAGGAGAGTTGGTGGAATGCTTGAATTCCCTACCATTTTTGTAATTCTCGAGTCCTTGTGCCACCATGGTGTAAGAGCTCCATAGCAATATACTAGTTTCTTGAGTTCATCTTATCTAATTTTTTGATCTAGCCTGACAATTGGTATTCGAGTCTCGATTCCGGGAGCCTGAACAGATCAGAAAAGAATGGAGTTATCGTGTTTTGCGGGTGAAGGAGCCTTTGCATGGGTGGATTGCATTGAGTGATTCTTCTAGGTGAGGGGTGTGCCGGATGAGGAAAGATTGACAGTGGCAGTGTTTGCATTAGAGGGGAAGGCGCTTGCCTGGTGCATATTTTGGAGGACTCCAGTGCCCGCTCCCAGCTGGGCAATGTTCTGACACTTTGTCGTATGGAGTTTTAATCTTGAAATGGCGGTGAATCCGTTTGGAGTATTTTATAGGAGTCGGGCTGGTCATGGGCAAATCATAATTGAGCCCTAGTGGTAATTGTGAGTAAGAGAGAGGGGGATTGCATGGTGGTGTGAGTGTAATGTGTGCCTGCTGTGACGCTTGAATATAAGTCTGTTAGAAGAATGGGAAAGGGAGAGCGGGCAGAGGGAAAGTTAGTTTGCTGAGTGACACAGTAGTGAGGAGAGCTGGTGGGACTCTCGAATTCCTTACCATTTCTGTAATTCTTGAGTTCTCAGGTCACCTTGGTGTAAGAGCTCTATAGCAATATACAAGCTTCTTGAGTTCATCTTTCATTCTCTGATTCTCTGATCCAGTCTAACAGTGAGCTATAGCAGAAATCAGATGGTTAAACAGTTCTGTTGTCCTCTAGCTTCTAACAAAGTATGAATGCTAATCGATTCATTTTCTGGATGATATGGGTGCAGCATATATCATTCATTTTTCACTATTGTGTATATTCTTTATTGCTGTGAACTATGGCAGAATTCAGATGGTTAACCAGTTCTGTTGAATGCTAATCCATTCATGATTATGCTTGTTTTTGGATGATGTATCTGCTGTATAGGACATGAACCTTTCTGTCCATGTATAATGCTACAAGCATACAAATGATATGCATATAAACTATCTTATACCATATATCAACTTCAATTTGATTCTTTTGCGTATTAATTGCGTTTTATTTCAACCAAATGTGAGAAATGCTGGTTTCAAAAACCATGTGAAAGCATTATTCTGCATGTTATCGTATGTTTACGCGTTTGGTTTGAATATGATGCAGAGCAACCCAGGCTGGGGATTCGACAAGAAATGCCATTTCATGGATAAGCTAGTTTGGGAAGTATCTCAACATTACAACTGACTTACTAGTTAATATGCTTTTCAAGCTTAAACATGACCCCTTTCAACTTTCAAGATGTACAATATCTTTTTGGTTATGCGGATTAGTCAAGTGGCCATATTTCATTTTAATTTTTCTTCCTTTCTTTTTCCCATTAGCAAAACTGATACAACTCTTGTAATAATATGAATGATAGTTATCTTGTAGCATCGTTGCATGCAAATATTACATTAGTCACATACCTTGTAATAATTTGTCATTTTGTTTTGATTCTTGGCTATTATTGTCATCAAATTCGTATGTGACATACTCCACCTAAGGGATAACTGGATCACCCGCTGATGCGTTTGGCAGAGAGGGCCTCGTGGTCGATTTTATTCCTGGTTGATTATGTGAGATGGGCTATACGAAAATAAAAAAAGTTCGAAAAAAAAGCTTCACATTAGTCCATAGAATTGTTATTGTTAGAGCCAATTTTGTTTTTGTTTTTTTTTTTTTAAATGTTTTAGTTTCACCTTGCAAATAAGTAATGGGTTTTATTAAGTCTTTTGCTTGAGTGTAATGGGATGGTATGAACTTGCTGAAAATAAATAACTCAAGATCCTTACCATTGTATCCTTTCCATTTTATTTCAAAATAATGGACTGAAAACTTCTGTTCATTTTATCCTTTGACGGCTAAAACGTTGAATGAAATATTTATTCTTTTACAACATGAGATGATGCTAATCCAATTTTTAGAGGTGGCAAACCAATTAACAGTCATTACTTAAATTTTTTTGGTAACAGTCATTACTTATGTAATTATATTTATGGGAGAACCAAAGAAAAGCTTGCACATCAGTTAGATATTTATGTATATTTTAAGATTTTAATTATTTATTATTCTTGGCATTTTACAATAATACAAGTGAAGTACTATAATAGTTTTTATAAAGAATAAATTACACTCCTTCTCGTGGAGGAGATGCGTTTATTATGTAACCCTTCTTATATTTATTTTTGTTAAGTTTAAATTATTATCAAATTAAGAGAATAAGCTGATAATAATGGCAGCAACTTGTTGTGGTTATCTTTTGAAGAAAAGTAAGAATTACAAAATAGACATTTAAATTAAAGTGAACACATTTCTTTTCTTTCTTTTTTTTTATAAAAGAGTAAACACATTTCTGTGTAATGCATCGTGCCTTATTAGTATTGTGTCTTAGTGGTGTCCAATAAAATAAAACAATTTATTTTTGGTTTTGAACCCAAAAAAGTCAACTTTTATCGCACGCAGTGTGTGTTTGGCAAAAAGACTAAAGTGGGGCCCTCAAAACGCCCTAAAATAAAATCGACCGTTGCGGTTCCCAAGCTCCAACGCCCCTCGTACTCCTCAAACTCACTCAACCCATTACTACTGTGCTATTCTCTCTCTCTCTCTCTCGCTCTCCCCATCATTTCAAAATTCAAACTTTCAAAAAACTCTGAAGCAAAGCAAACCCCCAACTCCAAAAAGCTCCCATTTTTACACTCAGTGCATCATCATCATCACTGAGACCCTCCAATGTTCCCTATAACGGAAGCTCAGCACAGCTAAGCTAAGCTGAGCTTTCCTATTTGTATGTATCATTCATGCCACTACATGTTCCAGAGCTAGCTACATCTTCAACGCAAAATCTAAACTGCTCCTAAGAAACTGAAGAGATAGCTATTATTCTTCCACAAAAAAAAGGTGCGTCTTTTATCCGAACTTGGTCATCATCATCATCCACAATGAGGGAAGACAACAACAACAGCAACAACAACCACCCTTCAGACAACAACAGGACCAAAGCTTCAAAATTTGCAGACCAAAACCATCCCCCAAAGCCTCAAAACCCCAAAGCACCCAACAACAACAACTCAAACTCAAAGCCAAGGTTGTGGGGTGCCCACATTGTCAAGGGCTTCTCTGCATCAGACAAGAAAGCCAAGCTACAACAATCTCAATCAACCCTTCCCACCAGAAAACAGCAACAGATTCTGACAACAATCTCAGATAATGCTAATTCAAATCAGAAGAAGAACAACCAGCTTGTTCCACCGGCAGCACCACACTCCACCTCAAGGGTGAAGAGGTCCCTAATTGGTGACTTGGCATTCTCCATCAATGGCTCTGGTGGTGGAGCACAGGTTCACCCCCACAACTACCCTCCCTCTTCACACAGGAGACAATCTTCCACTGACTTGTTCACTGAGCTTGACCACATGAGGTGCCTTTTGCAAGAGTCCAAGGAAAGAGAGTCCAAGCTCCATGCTGAGCTGGCTCAGTGCAAGAAGCAGCAGGGTGAGCTTGATGAGCTTGTGAAGAGGGTGTCTGTATTGGATCAAGAGAAGACCAGCCTCTCTGAGCAACTTGCTGGGTTGACATGTGTCAGTGAGAGGCAAGAGGAAGTGGTTAGAGGAGGAGGGGAGAAGGATAGTTCAATGCAGGGTCTTGAGTTGGAAGTTGTTGAGCTGAGGAGGGTGAATAAGGAGCTTCAGATGCAGAAGAGAAGCCTCACTTGCAGGCTCTCTTCTCTGGAGTCTCAGCTTTCTTGTCTTGCCAAATCTTCAGAGGTAACACTCTCCCTCAATTTTGACAATTCATCTTTCGCTTGATTTAATTGGAAAGTGGATTCAATCAATGCTTCATTACTTCGTTTTAGATTTCAAATTTCCTTTGCTAAGTGCTTCTTGTTTTCTTCTTAGGTGTAGGGTATGTTCTGCTAGTTTCTTATATGTATCTTTCTCTTCAATTTTAATCCGGTTTCAATAATTACTCAGCCTTACTTGGCGTTGCTAAACATACCTTTCTCAATTTTTGATCAGAGTGACATTGTTGCCAAAATTAAAGCCGAGGCATCATTGCTGAGGGTCACAAACGAAGACCTAAGCAAACAAGTAGAAGGTTTACAGATGAGCAGACTGAATGAGGTTGAGGAGGTTGCCTACCTGAGATGGGTGAATTCGTGTTTACGAAACGAGTTGAAGAATACATGCTCAGCATTGGATTCTGATAAGCCATCTAGCCCTCAATCTGATGCGAGCAGTAGCAGTGGAGATTGTGTTGGTTCGTCTTCCTCTGATCAAAGCAATAGGTATCTTAACAGTAGCAGTAGAAGTGCAAATAGGTTCAATTCGATGAAGAAGCCGAAAAAGTGGCCTATAACTAGTGACATTTTGTCCCAAGTGGAATGTCCAGATATCAGTCTTATTGAGAAAAATTGGATTGAATCAGAGGTGGTGGGAAGCCCCAGAAGAAGACACTCTATTAGTGGATCCAACTGCTCTGAGGAAGAGGTGGTCCTGAGCAAGAGAAGACAATCTGATTGTTTTGTATGTTCCAAAGAAGTGGAAAAGGAATCAGTGCCATTATCTGCTCAAATATCTGGTTTGGAGATTGTGCAAAGACCACAATATCTTGGCATTTGCCAAGAAGCTAACAAGCTTCTGGTCTCTTCAGATGTTGAGAAGAGGGCCCTGCGTATTCCCAATCCGCCTCCTAGGCCTTCTTGTTCTGTTTCTAGCAAGACAAAACAGGAAAGTTCAGCTCAAATTCCACCTCCTCCGCCCCCACCTCCCCCGCCGCCTCCTGTGAATTTTGCAGCAAGAAGTAACGCGGGGGCGGTGAAGCGAGCCCCACAAGTTGTGGAGTTGTACCATTCACTTATGAAGCGAGATTCTAGAAAGGATTCCTCAAATGGAACGCTCCCGGATGCACATGATGTCGCAGATGCTCGTAGCAGCATGATTGGAGAAATCGAAAACCGCTCATCGTATTTGCTTGCAGTGAGTTTCTTTTTGACACTTTATGGATCTTAGTTATTAAATTTCAACTTTTTCCATGAGGGAATTTCTTATATGATGTAGATGTTCATAATAATATTTATGCTTTCATTGTCTTTTAAGCATGCATAGAAGAGGAATGGAACCTTCTGATCTAATAGCAGACTTACTAAGTCATCTCAAAGCCATTTGTATCTTATCTTGGTGAAGGGTCTACCTAACATCTATGTTGCTAATAGTAAACCATCTCTTGATATGTAGATAAAAGCAGATATCGAAACTCAGGGAGAATTTGTGAATTCATTGATTAGAGAGGTGAACAATGCAGTTTATCAGAACATTGAAGATGTAGTTGCATTTGTGAAGTGGCTGGATGATGAACTCTGCTTCCTTGTAAGTTTCTTTTTTCTTATGACATTTGCAGTTTGAAATGATGCCATGTAAAAAATTAAGGTATAAACTATGCTAGTTTTGGCTAGACTAAATAGGTTCCAAATTAAACATGATGGAATTTAAATATGCGGTTGTTATTGTTCATGGGGTCTATAGGAGATTCTCCTTTTTTAAAATTTCTTATTCCTAGGAAAATTTATGAATGTTACACATAATATATTTGCCATGTGATAAAGTTATGATTTACATTCTAAGGTGGATGAGAGGGCAGTCCTTAAGCATTTTGATTGGCCGGAGAAGAAAGCTGACACATTAAGAGAAGCGGCATTTGCACATCAAGATCTGAAGAAGTTGGAGTCTGAAGTTTCCTCCTATAAGGATGATCCCAGGCTACCTTGTGATGTTGCTCTAAAGAAAATGGTCACATTATCAGAGAAGTAAGTAACTGGAAATATCTATAGATAGATGTGTTCTAAAGAATATAGCCTTTCTTGCAAACGTCTACGATGGTGTTCTAATTTCACTGTACTCGTCAGGATGGAGCGTACCGTTTACAACCTTTTCCGCACAAGAGAGTCTTTGATGCGTAACTGCAAGGACTTCCAAATTCCCACAGAATGGATGCTTGATAATGGAATTGTTGGCAAGGTACTGCATATTAATTAATGTGGAACAGGATATTATAATATGTGCCATTGCAAAATCATTAGGTTGTGAGAGCGTAACATATATTAGTAACTGTTTCTATTGATTGTTTTTCTGATTCCTCAAGAGTTGATAACCAATTAAGCATGTTACTTATTGATGTGGTGGCCCATAAATTAAGTACTAGGCTGTGAAATAGGTATTCGTAGTTTTCACACGACATTTGATTCGACAAGTGCGTTTTGCAGATAAAGCTAGGATCAGTCAAATTGGCCAAAAAGTATATGAAAAGGGTGGCTATGGAACTTCAAGCAAAGTCATCATTAGAAAAAGATCCTGCCATGGATTACATGCTTCTCCAAGGAGTGAGATTTGCTTTTAGAATCCACCAGGTTTGTCCCATTACCATGTCCATTTTGAGTTGTGCCACCACTGTTAAAATGAAACTCGTGTTCCCTCACTGTAAGCAGCAACCATGGAAAGAAAAGGACTTTTGAAACGAGTTATTTTTTTCTAGATTCATTGTTGAACATGTGGTTTATTTATTTTTCAATGCAGTTTGCAGGTGGATTTGATGCAGAAACAATGCACGCATTTGAGGAACTTCGGAACCTTGCCTCTTTACTTAACAAAACATGATATAGAACGGTGATGGCAGCTTACAATCTCAGTAAGCTATATACGAGCCTATTCGAAGTTGTAATCTGGATTGGTTATTGTTTGGTCTGTGACTCCGTTACATTTTTGGTAGTGCTAGAAAGGCAATATTTTGTTATAAGGTTGGGGCTTAATGTATACCCAGTATGACCGGAGACAATTTCCATTCTTGATTGACAAAAATACTTTCCATATACTCTCTCTTGGACCCACCAATTTCATAAATCATATTTTCGTTAATTAAGAATGAAATGTGTCGGTCATATTAGATGTTAATGCCCCTACATATGTAATATGTACATACGCATTCAGGCAGGTCTTTGTATTAGCACGGCGACTTCCAAGTCGGGTTGCATCCCATTTAGAACTGCCGAAGTCAGCTGTACTCGAATGGTACAACATTGGCGAAAATATGTAAAAGGCATGTTTTCTGTAACGTCTATTTTTTTTATATCTAAAGATGAAATGGCAATTTTCTTCAAGTGTGGTCACATCAAACAATATGAAATTTTACCTGGTGCATTGTAGAGACTTTAGCAACAAAGGTAAATAGTATTGATCACACTCCATTTGAATCTTAAGTATTTGTAAGGACAAAAATAAAGAAAAGAGAGCACGCATTTCTCGCACTATAGCATAGACGTGTTTTCTGTAACGTCAATTTTTTTATATCTAAAGATGAATTGGTAATTTTCTTCAAGTTTGGTCACATCAAATCACATCAAACAATATGAAATTTTACCTGGTGCATTGTAGAGACTTTAGCAACAAAAGTAATAGGGCAAATATTGATCACACTCAATTTGAATCTGAAGTATTTGTAAGGACAAAAAATAAGAAGAAAAGATCTCAAGTCATTGAAGTAAACGAGCAAGATACCACACATTTCTCACACAGCCAAAACCCATAAATTCTACACATTTATAGACACCTTTTAGAAGATAAGGAATCAGGGTACAAATTTAATGTCTTTGAAATATTCATGCTCGACAGCATTCCTGGCAGTAATTCTTTTGCTGGGATCCAAGCAAAGCATACTCTGAAATACATTAGACATGCATAACTACATGAAATTGATAGTAAGACCAGAGGAACCATACAAAAAATTGATAAGTCAAATGAAGAAAACTCGAAAAAATGTGAAAAAGGAAGTGAATTCAAATGTCATGGGATCTTTCATTATGTGATAAATGAAATAGTGAAAAGCATTAGTTATATAATAATCCTACCATACATTGGTTAAGCAAACCAGATGCTCGAACAACTAATGTTCCAAAAGCAAATAGTCAAGTGTCATTCACTAATCTTTCTCCCAACATTCAGCCCAAAGGCAATACTAGTATTTTACTGTGTACACGAAAATGTACACTATTATCCTCTGTTTCTCTATTTTCAGAATATATATATATATATATATATATATATATTGTGGATTGAAACAGTCAATGGTTCCAAGGCAAAACCCCATTAGTAATTGGAAGAATCATAACTAATGAAGGGTCTTATTATTTACAAGAACTAGGGTACGGTCGATGAACTAAACTCACTATATATGCATGGTTGACATTAACAGATTACCTTAATTTCTAGGCTACAATCAATCATCATTGTGCCAAAAATTGTTTGTGCTCATGTAAAACCTTGATTTAGTTTTATATTATTGCTTTGAAATATATTTCTGTTGTTTTGTCTATTTTTCAATAGAAAAGAAAGTTCTCTCTTAATAAATACACAAAACTATTGTTTCGTTTTATCCCCATAATATAGATTCAATTACTTATTTTTTGGGTACATGGGAGGGAAATCAGTGACCTAGTGAAGAGCAAGGTTGGTGCTGCTCGAATCTACTTTTATTAATGGCAAAAAATAGAAGACTAGAGCACATGTTGCACTTACAGAAAGAAGATCAAGACCAGCTGGGTCAAGATTTGGAACAACATTTGCTAGGTCCTGCAAAGTACATGATAAGGTAAAACTCTTAACAAAATGAAGAATTGAACAATTAATCCAGGTTAACGACAAACAGCTATTTAATTACCTTGGATGGCCACTTGGGAAAGGTTGATTTAAAATCAGGCAATGAAGTTACTCCAGGCCAGGTATCTTCATTTGGTGTGCCCGTGATTCTTCATACAATGAGCAATATTTAATCATATAAGCATATACCATGTAGCTTCGATTATTTGTTTGTTACATGCCTGTTTGGTAGCAACAACTTAATTGACTATTATTTTGCATTTTTCAAATATATTTAAGAAGTTTTGGCATGTTAACAAAAATGTTTAAATTCTTTGGGCACTTCTAGCAAGTGTGCGAAGGCAAGTTAAGGGATCAATAAATAGAAAGTTTTAGCTGAAAAAGTTAATTTTTTAAGTCTTCAATTCATTAAAAGTCTCCAAAACATTCCACTTTAGGTCTAAAAATCCATAGTTAACAGCACTTGTTAGCAAAATCCTAAAATGAAAAAGTTAAATTCACAAACTTATCAATAAAGAACACCTTTATTCTCCTTTTTTCAGTCAGTAAACACGAGCAGGTCTAAAAAGATATGATTACCCAATACTTTTCACACCAGCGACCTACAGTTAACAATATGCTTTCAAATAGAATCTTCCTTCGAAAGATTAGAAATCATCTAGGGATCTTTACAACAATGAATCTTTTATAGAAGCTGATCTCCAAGAATATCAGCTGTCGTGGAACTTTTTTAGCTAAAGATCACTAACTTACAAATGGGGAATCAAATAGAACGAGAAGCAAAAATATGAGGCCAAGCAGGCAATTTGCTCAATAATTCAACTACTCATCAAAACTGAATTTTCAAAGAACCTTACCAAAATGTTACCAACATACAAAATTCATCTAAATTAGGGATATAAACAAGAAGGGAAATGATTTTCTGCTCGACAAAGTGTTCAGCATGTGCATGACAAGCACGGAACGTGGATTATATTTTGCTTTTTATATTTTTTATTTTAACTTCAAACAACCACTGTTAGATACATTGTTGAGTAGTTTCGTGCAAACAACATTTCATGTTATTTAGCAGGACTCAAACAAGAATATACGTGTGTAAACTTACACCATATAAATTTCAGGTACTTTAATCCAATCCCATATAAATACTAAAAAATGTGCAATGTTTTTTTAAGTCTGGAGACATGTTCTATACTCACAGATATTAATGAGTTTTCCAAGAAATATTGAAATTATGAAAGGAAAAAAAAAAAAGAAAGAAAGATATGAACCTGAATATTTTAAACAATTCATCGATCTCAGAATCTCCAGGGAATAGAGGTCGTCGGTTTACCATCTCTGCAAATATACATCCTACTGACCAAACATCAACTGGGGTGGAGTAATGGCGAGATCCAAGCAATATTTCTGGAGCTCTGTACCACAGTGTCACCACCTACACGACATCGATAATGACTAAAAGTGCAGAAATCGGATTATGTGTACATATGTGTGTGTGTGTGAATGTATATAGGTATATGTAAACTTAGATACATTAAAGCTCATCAACCAAGTCTTGTTGCCACAAAGAGAGGTCAACTGCATGGACAGCACATCATTGTGCATCTTGTATCATATAAAGAGTACACAAAAACAATATGGTGAGAAAAGAAGGCTGAAACATTAACAATGTTGGGTGCAAGAGCTAACTACCAAATCTAGTCTCCAAGAAAAGTAGTGGATTTAACATTATATGGCAATAAAACTCTCAGACTAAGTTTTGAATGTCAATATATGCAGCTACAGAAGCAGAAAAAGTACTCTGCAGATATTCATTCTCTTTTCCAAGAACCATTTATGTCAAATTTGGATTGTCTGCATGAATGAATAGAGCAAATATAAGGTAGCATACAAACCTCATGCGTAAATGTTCTGACAGGAATGCCAAACGCCCTAGCCAATCCAAAATCTGCAAGCTTTAGTGAATTAGTGCGGCGATCTATCAACAAATTCTGTGGTTTCAAGTCTCGATGAAGAACTCTATGAGAGTGACAGTAAGCAATGCCACAAAGAATTTGATAAAGGAACATCTGCAGAAGGGATCATTAAATAATTCAAATTCCAAATTATCTGAGACTTTTCACCAAAATTAGCAGTCTCCATTTGAATCCATGAAAGAATAGATTTTATTTTAATGGTGCATTTTATGGCAGTCAACAAACAATAGGAAGGGGAGGTAACAGCAATGTAGGGAATAACTAATCTCCCTCAGACAGTCCTTCGTTATGAGGGCAGTCAGATAGGATAGGTAATGATAAGGGAAACCAAGAACAAATAAAGTAAATAATAGCTGCATGTCAGTACAGCATGTTTATTGCCACGCTGCTGTGGCTTGATTGACATAAAAAGCTCTTTTTGATCAACTTGATAATATTCGAACAACTTGCTAACAAACACTGGACAGCTCCAACCAAAATGTAATAGGCCAAACTTAATCAACCTATCATTCACTTCCAGTAACAGGAAACTTGTAAGGACAACATCCTACCAATCTAGCAATCAACTGTAATCTATGGAACTCTGTAATTCATCACAAAACTCATGAGGCATTATAATATTTATATACCTGAATTTTGACAAAGCTGAAATCATGATGCCAACTATAACATTTTTAATCATCAACTACTATCATACTGCCTTTGTTTGATAAATGTAAAGACAAGCCACAGGATAAGAGAACCATGCCAAAATAAAACTTCTTGCTTACTCTCACAATTAACTTGATTTGCAGGAAAAAAAAAATGTAAAGTCTAAGAATAAAAAGAAAAGATAATTCACTCACTTTTACTTGTCGTGGATCTTTCACAAACTCTGGAGATGAATCCATGTGCTTCTTTAGATCCAAGTCCAGATACTCAAAAACCAGATACAATCGCTTCTCGCTGTGCACTACATCCTGCAACCTGTCATCCACACAGCCACCAAGCATAACTTAATAAGGAAATGGCTGAAGAGGTAGAATAAGATCTAGAACAGAAACATAGAGATTACTGAAGCAATATGATTTGGAGGAACTGGAATGTGGGAGAAATTTTAGAGCCAGCAGGTTTTCTTAGTCATCCAAACCTTTCTTTCAATAGCATAAACAATATGATACCCCAGAAGTGTCTTTGAAAAACTGTTATAACAGCTCAGATAGAATTTTTCACCTGTGGGCATTATAAAGGGACATGCTAATACTAATAAGTACTGGAATTTCTCAAGACGAAAAGCAGGACTTGAAAATGAAAACGTTCAAATAATATGTTCTTCTGACAGCTTCATTACTACCAGTTGACCAAAGACCATTTATAAATATCAACAGAATGAAATGAAAGTATCAAATGCAGGTTGCCAATTGGTCCAAGTATCCATTCCCACCTTGTGGGATAAAAATTGGTTGTTGGAGTATAACATCTAACACAAGCCGTCAAAGGTTCAAAGGTGAAGCCATAATCACAAACAAATACAGATAACACAATAATTATAACACTATCCAGACTCAGGATTTTAATGACTAGACGAAAAAAATGCAGAGACTATCAGCTACGGTTAACAATACTGCAAGTGCAACAATCACCAATTCTCCCAATGGCCAATAAAGGCAATATCATTCCACCTCTTGTCATCAATTACTAATTATGATTGAAATGCTAAACATTGACATTCCTTCAGATCTACGACTACGATTCATCACACACCAAGGAATTCAACATTAAACTACAAGCTGAATAACCTACATCAGCATACTAATTTCTCAATCGACAATCGCCGCATTCCTCAAAACACCGATATCAAGTAACCACAAAAAACTCAGATTAAAGGACAATGACAATACCTAACAATGTTGCGGTGCTGCATTTCCTTGAGGAGCGAAATCTCGCGTATCGCAGTGCTCGGAACGCCTTCATCCTCCTGCTCGAGGCGAATCTTCTTGAGCGCGATGGTCTCATTGGTGACGCGGTCGCGAGCCTTATAAACGACGCCGTACGTTCCTTCCCCAATCTTCTCCACCTTCTCGTACTGCAAAAAGAAGCAAAAAAGAAAACGGAAAAGAAGAAGAAAAAGGCGAATTCCGAAACTCAGAGAAGAGAATCGATGAAGCAATGAAGTGAGAAACAACGGAGCATCGAATAGGAGTAAAGTTAGTTACGCATAATAACTAACCTGTTCCATGGTAGCAGCTTCTGAGATGAAAGCGAGAGTTTGAGCGAAGAAGGATGATAAGATGAAATGGAAGATCTGAGAAGCGCGGTAGTAGAAGTGGTGCTGAGAGAGTGTGAACTTGTGTGTGCGCAGTGCGCTGTTCTCTCACACAGCCAGAAAGAGACTCTTCTCGTTGCGTCTGTCTCGTCTCGTCTCGTCTCGTCTCGTCCCGTATTCTCAAGTCTCCTCACGCTCTCCTTTATTGTTTTCTCTCCTTTTTCTTTTTACTCAATTATTTTTAGGCTTAATTATGTTTTTAATCCCTGTAAAATTTTAAAATTTATTTTTAATCTTTATATAAAAGTTTTAATTCTTGTAAAAGTTGAAAGTTTATTTTTAGTCCCTAGGATTAGTTGAGATTAATAACGCTGACGTGACATGCCACGTGACATAACCCAAAATTTTGAAATTTTACCCATGACCTATACCCATACCCACCCCACCACCTGTCTTCTCTCGTCTCTCTCTCTAACCTCACCCACTCGTGCTTCTCTCTTCTCTCTTCTGTCCACCCTCCTCTCTGCCGTCTTCCGTGTCGTTTCTATCTTCTGTCCCCTCGCCACTCCCCCCGCGTCTCTGCGTCTCCATATCTGCCAACAGCCAAAGCCGTCACCCACCTCCGCATGTGACCCCAGATCCAACGGTGTCAATGCATGGAACGAGGTGCAGAGCAATGTCAATGGGCTCGCCAAGGACGATTATCTCCACCGCGCAGATTTTGCTCAGTGCATAGGTTAATTTCTTTATTCGATATTTTGTTCAGATTCTGGCATTGTTCGTTTAACCGTTTGACGACGGCGAGGAGGGTGGGTTGGGTTTAGGCGGCGGTGGGGAGAGACATAGGTGGGTGACGATGGCAGGGTTAGGTGGGGTTAGAGAGAGAAATGAGAGAAGACAGATGGTGGGGTGGGGGTGGGTATGGGTCATGGGTTAAGGGAAATTTTTTTTTTTTAAATTTAAATCAAACTGAGTCGGGTCGATTTTGGGTGGGTACGGGTCATGGATAAAATTTTAAAATTTTCGATTATGCCACGTGGCACGCTAGGTCAGCGCCACGTCAACGTCGTTAACCCCAGCCAACTCCAAGGACTAAAAACAAACTTTCAACTTTTATAAGGACTAAAACTTTTATACATGGACTAAAAACAAACTTTGAAATTTTACAAGGACTAAAAACATACTTTAATTATTTTCTTTTTATGTCAATTTTTCTCTACTTAAAGATAAATATTTTTTCGTGACTCTCAACAACAATTATATTAGAGGTTAATTACTGAAGCTTTTTATATTATCATTTAACCAAATCATTTTAAATATATATATTTTTTTTAAGTAATAAATGGTAAAGTTAACTTCTTTTATTTATTTGACAAAATTTAATTAAATAACAATATAAAATAATTTTATATCATCGGTGGATATCAATTAAATTTTCTTACATTAATGGTGGATATTAAGTTTATGTTATATTTAGTGAGCATATGTAGATGGGTTGTCATCTAATCACATGATCTTGAATCGGAGACTTAATCACTTTTAGTAGCATGTTAGGGTTTAATTGGATGTATACACTTCTTATACATTAATTTCTCCATTTTGTTTTAACTATCCAAAATCAAATACTACACATATTAAGGTTAAAAACAATATTGATAAATGTATAAAATGGTATAAATTGATAAAATTATTATTACATAAAAAAATTATATTTTCAATAACAATTATTATTATTTTTACATTCACTATACTAATAAATGTTTAATTATAACGAGGGGTATGAATAGAAAAATTATATATAAATATTGTAAATGTACTGTTAAAACCCTAAAAAGTAAAAAAATAGACAATTAAAACTCAACGGAAGGAGTATCAGTGTATAGAAATTAGTCTCATATTTATCTATACTTTTATATTAGTAGTAGATAAAGGGAGTAGAGAAAAGAAAAACAGTTTTTGGTCTTTAGTTTATTTTTCCATAACTGCCCTTAATTTATTTTTTATACATTCACATTTCAAGGATACTAACATACATTTTATTACCAATAACTTATTATCATGATCCATTATTCATTATTCACAATCATCTACTTTTTCTCGTTATTTATAACCATTCTTTTATTTACACATCATTTTCCCTATGTTGTCCATTTGATAGGAACGAAGCCAGTCAAGGCACGCTAATCTTAAAATAAAAAAAATAGTTATTGCATTATTAAATGCAAGTCATGCATTGTATTTGTTTCCAAAGCTTAATAATTTAAAAAAAAATGACTTAATCGTTTGTAAAAATTATTGTTATAACATAGGTATCGAAGGAGTACCACGAAGGAAATAAGAAATGAGTAATTTTATTTTGAGAGAAAGTTATTAAGAAAAAAACCACCTATAAAGATAGAGAGGAGTATAATTGAATAAAAATAAATAGAGAGAGGCTTAAAATTGGAAAATAATAATTGTGTTTAAGGGTAGTTAAAAATCTTTGGTCCCTTTTTTAATGTTTTGTACTCTTATTCAAACTCTACTGCTAATAAAA
The DNA here is from genome assembly GCA_003254905.1 of Nissolia schottii. Taxonomy (NCBI): domain Eukaryota; kingdom Viridiplantae; phylum Streptophyta; class Magnoliopsida; order Fabales; family Fabaceae; genus Nissolia; species Nissolia schottii. The sequence continues at coordinate 255,771 of QANU01013918.1, forward strand.
TTAATTAATTTAGTTTAAAATATTGTGATTATCTTTTTTGGTACAGGTTATTTTTTTTTAAGTCTCGAACTCAATTATTTTGACACAAATTTTTTCTTTTATAAGTCTCAAACATAAAATCCTTCATAAAAATAATGAGTTTGTTTACCGCTTAAACAACTTTGTGTTTGTAACCTTTTATTAATAATAAAGATAATAATAAAATATTAGTAACTATTTTGAAAACATTTTTCTCATCCCAAATAGAATAAATTGGTCTTTGCTGGACAATGTTTCAAAAAAATAAAAAATATCAGGTAAGTTTGGTTTGTACCGCAATAACAATAATAATAATAATAATAATAATATCACCCTTTTTTTTACAAGTTAGATAGATAAAATAGGGTTTAAAACAAATAATTCCAATGGTGTGAAATTTTGTATAGACTAGCATAAGAATTTATTATTGTTAAATTCTAAAATTCCTTCAATTTAAATTCAAATTATGACTTTGATTATGTTTTATTATGAGATTGAAATTTTGGTTTGTATTAAAACATTAAGCCACATAAACCCTAAACCAATCCAATTTGAATTTTGATCTTTAACTCATCAAACTCAAAATTATTGAGGGGTTTTGTTGGTAAGATCATTCCAAATAATGCAACTTATTAATCGCACAAAATTGTTGTGATTTGAGAGGATATTCATGAGAAAATGTTATGGACCCTAACTCTCTTCGTTTGAATCTCAAAATGTTTATGTGTATAAATTTCACCAAATTTCTATATGGGTTTTGTTGCTCTTTTAATTTCGAATCTGTTGACAGCAAGAACATGAATTTTCATCAAGTATTGAGAGAGAAATATGCTACAATCCGAGATGATCATGGTGGGTTTTTTTTCACGATTTTCATGGTGAAAATCGGAACCAATTCGTGATTTCTTTGATGAATCATGTTTGTCATGTTGTCTCCCTTACTTTTGGATCGAAAACACAATGAAACCTGCAAGAATCGAAGCTCCAATGGCGGAACACGTTACTATAGTGAGTTGACCTGCTAGGCGAAGAAGGAGACCCATTTGAGTCTGTTTGCAAAATCCACTCACAGGCTGCTACATGTGTAGTACATGGGCCCACTTTCTAGAGCCCATTTTGCCCCATCTTTTCATATTGGATTTTACCATTATTTCTAAATATTTTTGTGATTTTTGTTGAATTTTTTGGACACTGAAAATATTTGTGGATTTTTCAAACTTTAAAATGATTAAAATTATGCCGTGCTCTCCCAATTTTGACCTGAAATTTTTTGTGCATAATTCATAATATTATTAGGCACAAAATTTTTGACACACTCGAGTATTTTAGTTCTTAAAATATTTTTGACGCCCTTAATGCGTTTAATATTGTGCTTTGTAATTATAAAATATTGGTATTGATTATTGCACAATAATGTTTTTCTTAGAGTTGTTATTTGAAAATTTTGAAATTATTGTTTGACATTTTCTATAATTGTGAGCTCGCCTTTGCGAGACACAATTATAATTAAATGTAATTTTATGATTATTAAAATATTTTGGTTCACATGTATCATGTATGTACATAATATTTTGTTAAATATTGTCACTACTAAATTATGCAGTACATGTTATGAGATTTTGCAACATGTTCCAAGTTTTAGAAAATAATTTTGGTTAAAGTTTATTTATTTGGTGTTCTAGAATGATTTGTTTTGAGTTTTCAGATTTAATAAATGTTATAAATTATGAGATACCTTATTGAATTTCTAGTTGAAAAATATTTTATCGATATTTCTGTTTTTTTTGTATCTCATAATTTGTTTACTCTCAGATTTTATAATTTTAAAGAACTAAAATAATTTTTGTTCTTATTTACAAATATAGTATTGTATATTATAATTTTTTTCTTGGGACATTGCAATTTTGGGTTTAGTGTAATGTTGGTTTGAGAGTTGTTATGTATTTTTTTGGAACATGATAGCGCTGTACGCTCCCATGTTAATCTGAAATAGTATTATCATAAAATTTTGATATATTGATTTATGCAGTCCAAGTAGGAGAATGTTGAATTATTGTGTGGACTACATAAATCACTATTAAATTTAAGGTTAATTTAAGATTAATTAAATGCTTTAAAGCATATCTTGATTTGAAAATATTGACTTCTGGGAGTGGTTATTGTGATATTGATATAAATTTTATAGCACTATGACAATTGTGATAAAATGTTTATGCTTCTACTGCTTACACTAAAATCTTGTTATAGTCAAAGTGCTATTAATCTTTGGTTAATCTCAACTTAAAGCAAAAGAATCAAATACATAAGGGGGGATATAAGCATTAAAAATGTAGTCTTCGTTCCTTCTCAATCTTTACCATATCTCCATTCTTTTTATAAAATGCAATCTATATGCGTATCATGTGCAATTGTCAAAAAGAGAGAAATAAATATATCACCTCTAAGAAACCATAGATTCAAATCCCTAACCCCCTCTGATCCCTGCCACTTTCTGGTTTTAAAACTGAAACTCCCCAGAAGCAATTTTGACTTGCTCTTATGGCTAGTTCACTAAAGTTTGTCAAAACTATCTCATACAAAAGCATCAAATATAAACCATTTTACTTTGAAATTGAACTTAACTAAAATTAATTATGACAAAATCAAAATCAATAACAACTAAAATTGCAAAAGCATAATCAAAACACACACTAATTTAACTTTAAAACAAAATGATTTTTGTCACCTACTTATCTCCAATCATCGTTGGGTCAAGCATTTAAGCAAACACCATCCATGCATAGTTATTTATACATGAAAACAACATAACAAAGTCTACGGATTAAGTTTTATTGCGTACATAAACAAATTTGACAAAAATTGCCCTGCCATTCATGGCTTTGACAGCCTTCTAGCGTGGTCGCTTGCTACTGTATCGCCCCCAACCGCTTTTCTAGACGCGAACACTAGAGAAGCCACCACGCTCTGCTCCAAAAGTGATGTCATCGCTATGGAAGAAGGGATCATTTGGAGCAGTTTAGACAAATTCAATAATCCAGAGAAAATAAACATAGATAAGAATCTAACATGATGAAAAATCGTATAGACTAAATGGGTATTCAAGAACCCAGCAACATCAAAGGGTGTCAATACCTCGAACAGGTAAGAAGCTCCAGAAAGCCGCAACGCCATAGAAAGTATGCAATTGTGCATCGCATTTGGATCTGCTTGTCCCCCCTCTCCTTTCCATCATCGCAAAATGCGCCCTCAATTTTGGTATCTAGAGCCGCTTGCTTTTTGTCGCTCTTCCTTGTTATCCATCGTTCAACTCGCATCTCATTGATTCTTGGGTTATTGGCTTATCACCGCTTAGATTTAGTTCTCACGACATTAGATCAGATTTGCGGCACAACTGCCGTTTTGGGTTGTTGGCTGTTAGAGAGGAAGTGGTGAAGATGGAGGGCAAGGAAGAAAGAAAGAAGAAATAAAACTAGATGGAAGAAGAGAAAAGAATAAAGAGCATTTGAAAAAATAGGATGAATCTAGTATAACTTGTTTGAAAAATGAGGTAGTTGATTCAAGGACATTCAAAAAGTAGAAGGAATATTCGGAAACATTGATTTTTTTGTGGAAGGAGAAAGTGTTTTTAAACTATGCTAACAAAGATTGAAAAGTGATTATTTTTTGCAAAATTGTCCATGTTAATAGAAGTCTATCGACCTATTTTTGTGTGCTTAATTACGTTGTAGATTCTGCGCAAATGGGTGAAGGTTGAATAAAAAAGAATCCACTTCTCTAGTTACAAAAAAATTTAAGTTCTAGTGTGAATACACTTTGAGTTTCATTATCTCTTTATATGACACGTGTATAATTTAGAGAGCTAAAAACCGGGTTTCTTTATTGTAAGTGTGAACACGAACAGAAGTTGTTTTTAAGACTATGCTTAACACTTTCCATATTTTTAATACTAATAGATTGCCATTGATTAAACAACTTAATCCAGTAACAATGTGAGTGTTACTTTTTTTTTTTTATGATTCGTATTTTTTTTTAATGCTGAAGTCTTTGTTTATGTTAATAATGATAATATTAAATTTAGATTTGATTATAATTTATATTTGACCATTGTGTTTTGGCCGTTGAGTCCTCAGCCTATAAAATAAGCTAACCTTCCATTGTAAATTTAATCTCTGATATATAGAATCATGTTATCTTTCAACATGGTATCAGAGCCATGGCATCCTCTGTGAACCTTCTCCTCTCTCCCTCTGCCACTGCCATGGCATCTCCCTCCGCCATCTCTGATGTGCAGTCCTCTCATCGCCGCCTCTCCCCACAGCCTCCTCCTCTCGGCGCCTCCCTCCGCTGTGCTGGTCTTCGACGGCACCGACCTCCAAACGCTGCCCCGCACCACCAGAGCACCACGTCACCTCTGGAGCTCCGCCACCCGCTTACAGCTCCACGTCATCTTCTCGCGAGCGCCCAAGCTCCGCCGCCTCCCAATTCCATATCCTCCCGTCCTCTACCGCAATCTCCTCCTCCGTCTCCGCCCCCATGGACCCGCGCGTCCTGAAGCATATCCGCTGCTTCCGTCTCCAGCGCCTCCGGCTCTGACTACAACATCCGACGTGCTCTCCGCCGCCGACCCCCGCAGTTGGTACTCCGTCCTC
>QANU01013918.1:261105-280724 GCA_003254905.1 Nissolia schottii
CAGTCTCTGAAGTTGCCTACCGCTGCCTCCGTGCAGTCTCCGTAAGTTGCCTATTGCTGCCTCTGTGCAGTCTCCGATGTATTCCGTATAAGTCCTTGGCTCCGCTCTTATTTTCCCTTAACAACCTTCACTTGTGACAAGCTAAAAGCTCGTGAAACTTTAGCTTGAGAGAGAGTGTTAAGAATGATAATATTAAATTTAGATTTGATTATAATTTATATTTGACCGTTGTGTTTTGGCCGTTGAGTCCTCAGCCTATAAAATAGACTAACCTTCTATTGTAAATTTAATCTCTGATATATAGAATCATGTTATCTTTCAACAGTTTAAATATAAACATATGTTTTTTTATAAAAATTTTATATACTTAAACAAATGGTTAACGAACAGCACACAAATGTGTAACAAATAATCAGAACAAAAAGTGGGTAACAAAAAGAAAACAATACACAAGAAAAATATTAAAAAAACAGATAAAAATCACCAAAGCGCAAAGAAAGCGAGGGAATCATCGCCCATTTCCGGCCGTGTGGGGGCAATGCTAACATCACTCACTTCTCTCTTTACTACCGTCACCGCTCACCAAACCTCGTCCGCAATGCATTGTCGGTGGGGAAACCCCAAGGGGCAATTTAGCCAAAACGTAACACCTACCAGCCACATCATTGGACAGTCACCGAGGACTAAACGGTCACGGTAACCCCATCACATGCGTGCTCATCAAGCAGCCAAAACGACGGCGGTCGCAATTTTCCAACGCGCGCCCTTTTCTTCTCGAATTGAAAAAACAAAAAAGTGGCGCCTTTCGTTGTGGCCGAAGCAACGCAGGGGTATTTTGGTAATCACATATGATAAAAGAAACAGCGAAACGCTTCGTATCTTAAATAGTGGGGGAAAAATCTTACTATCTCCTTTTCAATTTCTTAACACAAGCACTCTCTCTTTCTTGTTCTTCTGGTAAATTTTTTCCTTGCAGTGCAGAAGCTTCACCGTTTCGGTTCATGGTTTAGGGTTTCGCAATCTGCACTATAATGTTGCAGGAAGCCACTCATTCGCCTTTTCCTCTCTCCAATTCCAATCCAAAACGACGCGTTTCGTCAACCATGCATTGATTCGTTTTCTTCTTCATTTCTTTCTTTCGGGTAATGTATCACTCTCTCGTTTCCTCTCTTTATTTTTTAATCGTTTTTTTGGTGCGTGTTGATTCCTTCCTAATTTTTTTGGGCGCCCGAAGCTGCGTTTTCTCAAATGCGATGCCAATTTTTGAAGTGCTTTTGGTGTTTAGTGTGTTGGATTGTGCTTGTGGGTGTTTAAAACTTCTTGCTTCGCTATGGATTTGTGTGCTTGGTGGTTTTTATTTTTGTTTGGTTTTGGTTTTGTTTCCTGGTTGTGGAATTGGTTTCTTAGTTGGTAAGTTACCGAGCTAAATTCTGATTTCGGAGGTCAAAGCTGAGTTCGTATTCGGATCTTGAGAGTGGGGTTTGTGATGATTGGATGGAACTGTATTGGTGCATGTTGTTTTTTATTCATTGCATGTTGTTGAGAGCGCTATTGTGTTGTAGAGTTTCTGATTAGGGTTCTTTTTTGGTTAAATGGATGGAAAGTTACGATACCTTAGTATGTCTTGAGCTTCAGTTGCTTTTAATGTAGTTGTTATGTGGTTATCATTTGCGGACTTGTGGTTGTGAGCATGGCTGCAACTGTGGGGTGGTGTTGTGTTGCGGTGTTTCAGTGGCTGAAGTTAATGGGTCTGTTTGCTCCGCTAGAGACATTTAGAATGTGTGGATTTACCGTGAAAACCTATTTTAGACCAGTTTTCTGACATTGCAAGCATAGGATTATTACACTTTATTGTTATTAGTATTTTGCACCATAGCTTAATGTGATTTATGTAGTGATATTTGAGTACAAGAAAATGCAGGTTCTGTACTGAAATCCCTTTTCCCAGATGCCTGTTGTGTTGGTGTTTCTGCAAAGTATGTGGTTTAATTTGAGTTCTCTTGGCATTCCTTTGTTTGTAGCTCATTTGTTCTGTTAGTGTCTTTCATACTTGTTGGGTTTCAGAGTATTGATTCTCAATTTAGAGGTGCCCCATGATCGTTTCTGCTTACTCTTTATGTTATATGTTAATTTATGGAAATCCTGATTAACGTCTAATGCTATTCTCTCTCTAAATTTTTTCAATTGTTATGTGCACTTATATTTCATTTTGTGGCTGTCTACAGTGGTTGCAGTTCTGGTATGGAATTCTATAATGTTTCTGAAACTAGAAACCCAGATGCTTACTTGGTAATAATTGTTTCTTATAATATTTTGTAATATGTTCTGAACTTTGGTGCATCGCGTTTTCCTTTAATGCTTTGCATTCTTGTAAACTTTAACATTGTGCATGTAGCATCACTTAAATAGTATGACAGTCAATAATGTGTTTATTGTTTTGACATAGATTGAGGGTGCAGATTCAAATTCACACATCGGAAGACCTAATCCTGGACAAACTGAAGTCATGCTGAACGAAGGAGCCCCTGAGTTTGTTGTTGACCAGAGCTTGTATTACCCTGCTACCACCAATTATGGGTATTACTGTACAGGTAAATTTAAAAGTATCATGTCAACTGCATTTGGTTTGATGGTATGATAATATACCTTGTATTGAATATTTGCTATTTGTGGTTAGGATTTGAATCACCTGGGGAATGGGAGGACCACCATGGGATTTTTGGCGTAGATGGTCTGGATGTTCAGTACTTGGTGAGTGCATCTCCTGTCTCTTTTGTCCTATTTTTTATCAGAGGCTGATTGAGGTTTTTTGTTTCATGATCCAGGGTGCACAAAATGACATGTATGCATATTATAATTATGGATATGCACAGTCTCCATACAATCCATATAATCCTTACATTCCTGGCGCTGTGATGGGAGTTGATGGCTTGTTTGGAGGACAACATTATTACACCCTGCCCAATTATCAAAATCCTGTTTCTTCACCTGCTTATATTCCCCTTGTTCTTCAACCAGATAGTTCTGCTGACTCATTGCTTGGAACCAGTGCTTCTGTCAGTAGGTCTGATGGAAGAGGTTTGAAGCATAAATTCAATTCAGCTTCTGGTAACATTTCTAGGAACTCTCCAAAACTTTTATCAAGTCAGTCAAGTTCCATGGCCAGAGTATCAGAAAGGTCAAGAGTTAATGATGGAAGGAAGCAAGATTTGACACACACAAATGTTTCTGGGAGTAGTTATCTCAACTTGGCTTCATCAGCTGCCCATCAGGTTGTATTTTTTTTTTTTTTCCTTTTTTTCTTGATCAAATTTGATTTGTGTCCTTGCATCTGCTGTTGGTTAAGTAGGGGCTGCAATTATTAGTAACACTGGTTGCACCCCAAGGATATAAAGATCCTGAAACCCCAACATACTTTGACTCAGAACAACGAATAGGATAAAAACTCTTCCTACTAAACTCTTAAGGAACCTGCCCTTAGAAAAGTAGATAATTGGGATAAGAGCAAGAAATTGAGAATTACCTTAGAATGAGATTACTCGATTTCTTGATGCAACAAGCAAAGCAAATCGCTCACTTTGCACATACAAAGAGACCACTCCTTTGCAAAGAAAGTTTTCTAGAGAGAAAACAATAAAAATTTAATTCATCAAAAAGTTCCCCTTCATTGTACTACTGTATAAGGTATTTATAAACTTCTTACATTAGATTCAAATTTAAACTAAAGGTAATACAAAAGATAAAACTAATTTAAACTAAAGATAAGTCTCATAACCATAGATCTAAGATTGGGCTAATAAAATAAAATAAAATTTAAATGTTCTAAATACTTAAAATAAATAAACAAAGCATAACTAAAATAAGATAATGACCCAACATGGCCTGAATAAGATAACATCAATTCGTAGCATGTTGAAATCTTCATCTTGTCCACTAGTGATGTAATTTCTAGCTTATTTATTATTTTTTGACCACCTTGTGCACGTATCACTATTAGTCCCGCACTATAGTTAAAGATTTTACCCATCTACATGTTATAACCACTTGGATGGAACTTTGGGAACAGATAGATGAGTATTGGATTTTGGCCTTTTTGGAGGTCTTTATTGAAAACCTGTTAAACATTTTGTTAAAAGATGTGAATTTAAAAATCTGTTCAATTGCAGGCTTTCTGATGGTTAGATACTTAGATACTTAGATGTGAATGTTCTCTTAAAAAATGTAAAAAAATTCTTGACAACTGACTGATGGTGATACCTTTCTGTTTTGTAGGCTAGAAGTTCAGGTGCCTCAGGACATCCTGTAGATACTGCTAATGGGAACATTTTACCTCGTTGTAATCAATTGAAAGTAGCTCCTCATTCAAACAGTGGATTTTCGGATTTTGGTTATAGTGCTAATGGGCAGTCTGCAGTTGCTAAACTTTGGCCAAAGGTTCATTTCAACAAATTTCTAAGTGATGGGAATGGAAGCTCCGATGTATTGGGTGAGCAAAACCGAGGCCCTAGAATTAGTAGATCAAAACATCAGCTACCTGTGAAAGCCTATGCAACCAAGGCAGGAGATGGTAATGAGCAGTGGAACATTGCCATTCATGCTGATCAGTATAACAAAGATGATTTCCCTCTTGACTATGAAAATGCAAAGTTTTTTGTTATTAAATCATACAGTGAGGATGATGTGCACAAAAGTATCAAATATAATGTGTGGTCATCTACCCCTCATGGAAACAAAAAGCTGCAGATTGCATATGAGAATGCAAAGAAAATTGCTGCGGAAAAATCTGGAGTTTGCCCTATCTTCTTATTTTTCTCAGTGAGTTTACCTTTTGAAGATATGTTCAAGAGTTTTGATTTTGGTTCTTTTTTATGTGTATACAATATGATGTCTATATGCAAGGAAATTCCCTTCTCTATCATACCAAGTTATACATACAAACATACATACATATATATATATATATATATATATAATATTTATTTGTGCAGGTTAATGCAAGTGGTCAATTCAGCGGTGTTGCAGAGATGGTTGGTCCAGTTGATTTTTATAAGGATATGGACTTCTGGCAGCAAGACAAATGGAGTGGGAACTTTCCTGTAAAGTGGCACTTCATAAAAGATGTGCCAAATACAAAGTTTAGGCACATTATACTAGAGAATAACGAAAACAAGCCAGTAACTAATAGCAGAGACACACAAGAGGTATATATTGTTTCTGCTCGTCAGTTACTTTATTAAATTTAGAATTGGCAGGTTATTCTGTTTGTTAGTATGTGTGTAGATTTTTGTGGTAGTTTCCCTGAACCTGTTATTTTGGCAGTGTCAGTGTGTCTCTGAATTATTGTTAACCAACTTTTTCATGTTTTAAGCTTTTTCATGGAGTCAGAATTGTTGAGGATTTGAAAGATGGGAAATTAAGAATAGATGCTTTTTGTATTGTTAACCAACTTTTTAGTTAGCAATAATGAAACTGGACTCGAATATATATTGAAATTGGTGCAACTATGCAGTATATGTGATTTCTGACTAATAGTTTCAGTTGATCTAAGCGGAGTGTTCTTCAATTTTTATCTTGGTTTTTGATGTTTGGTTAAGCTACTATAGTTGAATAATGAAAATTTTTCGAGTTTGATAACTTTTCTCTCTGATTAGCTGTGTATTTCTTTCTATTTCAATTGTTAAGCTCTAACATTAACCATTGAAAATCCCTTGATCATGTGCAGATAATGTATTGGAAAGGTTTGGAAATGCTGAAAATATTTAAAAATCATACTTTGAAGACATCTTTGCTTGATGACTTTATGTACCATGAAAACCGTCAGAAGATCATGCAGGATGAGAAAGCGAAGTATCTAATCAAGATTTCTGAGAGTCCAATATTTATTCCGGCATTGGAAGCTCCTCAAAAGGCGAATTTTGTTGTTGACATACCTCCAAATAATGATGCAAAGAATTCCAAGCTCGAGAAGGATTCTGATAGCTCGAAAATGCAGACTTCAATTTCAAGTTCTGACCAGACTGTTAGTAATTCTGATGTCACTATTAAGTCTGTGGATGAGAAGGTTGTGAAAACTACACTTGACAAAGAAGATATTTCCTCTATCTTAAAGATTGGTTCAGTCACTATTACCCCAAAGCAAGTTGAGACAAAACAAGCCTTTGCCAATGGTAATAAAAAACAGATGGATGTTCTTACAGTGGGCTCGATGCAGGTCAAATTAAATGGACTCTCTGAGTCTTCTGGTTCGTTGAAGGTTGGCAGTATTCCACTTGATGCAGGAGCTTTACAACCGGGAAGAGGTAATGGTGATGTTAAAAGTGGATCTCAACGTTAAATCTTGCATCCACATTTTTTTTGAGGCACCAATTGGTTTTTGGTAAAAATGGTTGATTAATGTCACATTTGGAAAGCTGAGTTTATTTTCAATCTTTTTGATTGCTCTTCAAAGGTTCTTATTCATTTGCTAATGGTGCTTTTGATACAAGACCTTAATGGTGTCATTGTTCTAAGCCGTGGAGTGTTGACCTCTTTAACTCTTACTAGTGTAACCTTTTGGTATTTTGCCTGTCAGTGCTGAATATTCAAAGGTGAAACACTTTGCAAATTGCATCCAATATATTTTGAGAAACCAGCCAAAACATACTCCCTTTCGTTCTCTGTGATTATTTTGTATTAACATGATGTCATTTCTGTTCTGCTGTTTTCTGTGTTTTTCATTTTGATATGGTTAAAGATGGGGAAATGTAAACAATGACTGAACGGGAGCTTTTCACTAAGAAGCAAGGGTGTTTTGGTTTCTGGTTTTATTTCTTCTGTTATTACTTTTCCCTTGCGGAGTCAATTATATATTTATATAGTAACATAAAATCATTTTGCAAAAATCCCAGTGGAAATGTATCATTCTTCGTTGGTATGTATATTTTTCATTCAGTTTTCTCCCTAATTAACTGATTACAATCATACCAAGTGTAATTATATATACAGTCACGAGAAGTGAACAGGTTAACGATGATATTACTCCCATTGGAAGAAAAGCTTGATGCAAGGACGTTTAATTAGTAATTACTGACAGCAAACACTCGCGAATTAGAAAGGAAAACAAAATGCAAGGATGAAACACTAACGAATAGCGTAGTGAAAGTTTCATCTTTCATGTGAGTGAAGAAATGATTAATCATGTAAGGTTATGTTAGTTTCATTAATCACACAAGGGAGAGGCAAATTGTGGAGTAGAATAAAACACGACTCTTTTTTGTTTGGATGTTTATCAAGTTTGGAGGGGCTGGAAGACAAATATATTCTATTCCTTCCTTAACCCTCTATTTGGAGGGGCAAGAAACAGAAGTTTGAGTGGAATGGAAGAACAAAATGGCCCTCAATTGCCATCTCACTCCTTTCTCTAAAGTCACTTCCAAACACATTTAGTGAAATGGAGAGTCCTTGTCAAGGTTTGGTCTGGTTGCCCTCGATTGACAACATTTATACACTAAGCGGTCAAAGTTTTTACTTTTCTTTCCTAATGTCCGAATTAAACTAATCTTGTCACGTTTCTACGAGGCCACGCAATCTGACTCAGATCATTCAAAAGAAGAGGGTGAGTAGCCACAGGCGCAGTGTCAAAGTAAGAAACCTCAAATGAAGGTAGGCTATGACTTAGATGAGCAAGACAATTTGTAACACGGTTGGACTCTCTGAAGATGTGTTGAAGATGCATCACCCAATTCTTTGACAACAATTCACGAATAAGAGATATGATCGAGGCAGCAGGATGTAGCTGATTATGACAATTATGTATAAGCTGAATGGCACTCTGAGCGTCACAGTCGACCCGCACTTGTTGGAAACCACCCCGCCAAGCAATATTAAGCACATGCAAAATGTCCCAAAGTTTTGCTATGGTAATGGATGTCAAACCCAACTTAGCTGAAAAATCTAAAACAAAACTCCCTGATTTATCTCTGATCAAACCCCTGCAACCTGCACTATCAGAACTAAGCACAAATCCGTCACAATTCGCTACCACCCACCTAGGTGAAGGAAAATGCCAACAGACCAGGTGATCCTCTGAGTTAGAAGAGGTAGAAGGAGAGTATATATGGACCGGGGGAGTGTAGTGTTTGAGCTTCAATCCAAAGGTAAACCAAAGATCACCAGTACTAGGGGAGGAATTATTAAAGATGAAGTCATTTCGGGCATACCAGAGAAAATGGAGGGCCAAGTCGAAAATGGAGCGCCATTCTTGGTTACCGTACCAACCCAAATGATGACCTTGCTTCAAATTTTCTGAGAGCCATGTATGAAGGGGTGCTCCGAAAAAATTAAGCCAGCAAGAGGGATGCAATAATCTCTTCCAAAACCTCGAAACAATCTCACAATCTCGAAGGGCATGCATAATGGTCTCCGTAATCTGGTTAGAGCATCGAGGGCAAGAGCTGTCCAAAGAGAGATGGCGAATAACCCGATTCCCATTTGTCAGAAGCGCTTCTCTAGACACCAGGTAAAGAAAGGCTTTAACCCATTCCACTCCTTTCCACTTCCAAATAAGCTTGAAGAGGGGGTCTCTGATGTGCCTAGAATCCTCACCCAATAGAATAGAATAAGTAGATTTAATAGAGAACGAGCCATCATGGCCAGGAGCCCAGGCAACATAATCGTCGCCTAGGCTAGGGTAAGGGGGATGGATTGTTATCATCAGATTATAGATATTACCAGGTAAAATAGGAGAAATGCGAGCTGTAACAACCCAAGTTTTCCCTGCTACTAGAATTCCATTTAATAAATAATTAAGAACGTGTTAATAAGGAAAGGAGGAGATAAAAATAAAATAAAATTCACATATTAATTTAATGTCTCTCGTATTAGCTAAAAATAATAATTTTACGATCTCGTGACGTTTGGTGACGTTCGGGTCAATATTAGGCTATTTTTAGAACTTAAGGGTGACTCAAAGGAGTCTGTAAAATACACTAATATGAAAATAATGTGAGAATATTTCCAGAAAAATTTAAATATGNGCTTATCCGTCTACTTCCTTCAACAGAACCCCAAAGGAAATTTCTAACAGATCTATCAATGAAGTCACAAACTTTTACTGGGAGAAAACAAGTCTGCATAATAGAGGAGGGGCTAGCTTCAATCACATACTTACAAAGCGTCAACCTACCGGCCATAGAAAGAGAGGACACTTTCCAGTTTGATAGGCGTTGACTAAGTTTTTCGGTTAAGCTACTGAAAGTTTGAGAGTTTTATTATTTTGAATGTAACGTGTAACGACATTATTTTACCTTATACCGAGCATTGCTGGTTCAGAAGTTTGAATTTTGAGTCTAAGGACTAGGTCCTTTCAAGCGTCACATGCAGGAGAAATTGTAATCATCAACGGTCATATTAAATACACATTTGTCCAAATATAGAAAGATATTTCAACTTCTATTTTAGGATGATACACTACTTAAAGTCATAATGTCATTTTGTGTGTAGTTGAAAATATATCTAATATGATGTACCATGAGTACATAAAATTTTTTCCATATGATATTGGTTTTTTGGATTGAGAGATAAAGAGTGGTAAGAAAATTGGAGAAAAGAAAATGAAGAGGAAAGGAAAGAAAATTTTGACGTAGCTCTCGCTTAAATTTTTTTTCTTTACTAACCTAATCAAACTCGCATTAGGCCTAATTCAACCCATTTCTAACCCAATTCATGTCTAATCCAACCTACCTCAAATTCAACTCATGTCCAATCCAATCCGCATCAAACTTAATTTGTATTCAACTCAACACGCATCAAACTTAATCTACATCAGACACAACTTACATCCAACCCAACTAGATTTGGATAAAACTCAATCCAAACGACACCTAACCTAACTCAATTCACATCCACCCACTCTCAACCCAAGTCCAACCTAACTTAAACTCCCATCTAACCCACATCAAACCCAACTCAACTTATATCTAACAGAACTTGTCCTTCATCCAACCCAAGTCATATTCAGCCCAACTCAAATAAACTCATACTCAGCTAACAACTAATGTTACTAACATAGTTTGAATAATGTTAACCATTTTCATTGAAAGTTAATTGGTGAAAAGATATAATCTTAAAAAGGTTAATATGATTTTAGTTCTCAAATTTTTTGTATCATAACATGTTACTAACATTAATTTTTCTCAAAACACATTTTAGTGACATGTTATGACTCGAAATCTTTTAAATACTAAATTGTATTTATTTTATCTTTTAAAAACTAAAGTGTTAAGACGAAAATCTTGAAAAAATTAAAGTCATTAAATCTTTTAAGAGTTAAAAATTTTAAGATTTTTTAAAGGCTAAAGTATAATTTTTCTTTACCAAACAAAACACACCAGTTAAAAATTATTTTTAAATTAATATATCAAAACATAAATTAATGATCACTTATTCTATCGTATAAAAAATAGTGATAATTAACTATGGAAGTAATTTCAATTTCACAGTAAGAGAATTTAACGTAAGATTTAGTAGAATATATCTTTTCTTGTAAGCAAGAAATGAGAATATCCAAGTTCGAATTGGATTGTTCTTTCCAAGCCAGCTTGCCTTACATTCAATCTCCCCTTATCATGCCTTGGAATGCTACATCTTCATTCCACCAAAAAGCACACCGCATTATCTTTAGTAAAAAAATGCATTTTAGAGTGTCTTATAACAAGTGCACTTCACCTATTAATTTTTAAAGAGTCATTTCAAGAGGGTAAAATGCATTTTGCCAGGACCCAACTTCCCAAACATTACCCACACTTTTCTCTGTTTGCCTTCATTTTCAGCCTTCTGATTCAGCGTTGTACGTTTGCATTTGTATCAAATATTCCCTCTTTCTTTCATCCATTAATTATGGGTTCTTTCTTTCTTTTTCTTTTACTGCTTCCTTCTGTTAGCTCCTTTCCTTTGTTATCTTTTCTTTCACGCTCACACTTTTTTCATCCATTTCATTTTTAATGCCACTTCCCTTTTTTTCAATAAAGTTTGCTCTTTTTGCAATGACTAACTACATTTCTTTTGAAATTCCGTCTCACATTATCGTTTCTTTGTATTTGGTGTTCCCCCCGCCCCCCAAACCTTTCTCTGTGTCCTCATAGTGTGAAAGTTCCTCTTTTTTTCTTCTCAATCATCACACACTCCGTGATTTTGATAATTTTTCTTGTGTGTACTCAACTGGGTTTTTTAAGTTTGGTCTTCTGATTGTAACTTGTAAGTTTCTGCTAACTTCATTGCACTAGGTATGAGGTAGCACAGTTGCCATTGCCGTTCTATTGAAGAGGGTTTATCAAAATGATGTCTAATAATGGCTTGTTGATTTTACCATAAGTGTGTAATTTGTATTTATTTCTTCATTTTTTCTGTTGATCTTAGTTCATAGCACCTGTATTGGTCACAACCAAGATTTTAACTGATTGAGTCCATTTCTTGTTCTTGCAACTCTATGTATTTGTACTTATTTCTTCGTTTTTTCTGTTGGTCTTAGTGTCATAGCACATCATTGGTCACAGCCATAACTGATTGAGTACATTTCTTGTTTTTGCAACTCTGTGTTGTTGTTGTTAAAGCATCAAAGAAAATTTTACCTCCTGGATTTTTCATCTCCTTTCTTTTTGGGAGGCACACTCCTGATTAAGAAGCTATGGAAGAGACATTTGTTCCATTTCGTGGGATTAAAAATGATCTTCAAGGTAGATTGCTGTGTTACAAGCAAGACTGGATTGGTGGTCTCACTGCAGGATTCAGGTAACATCTTTCTTAAATTATAAAAATGCTATTTTCTTTTTGTTAAGATATTTTTCTTTTCTTTAGTAAGATGGCATTCCTTTAATATTACTGCACTTGTTTTTAGGTAATGTTAGCTTTCATGCTTCTTTGCATTGGAATATTGACTTGGTACTTGAACTGCTGTTTCTTAGGATATTAGCCCCTACCACATATATATTTTTTGCGTCAGCTATTCCAGTTATTTCATTTGGAGAACAATTGGAAAGAGATACAGGTATATTAGAATCCTATTTAAATTTCGGTACAAATTTTGACCCAAACAAACAAAGTTTATTGCATTTGATGTATGCGTGGAATCTTGTTTATGATAGCCGATTAGATAAATCAAAAGATATAATTTTATGTTCTTTGTTCCAACAATTTTCAGATGGAGTACTCACTGCAGTTCAAACTTTAGCATCTACTGCCTTGTGTGGAATTATACACTCTATACTAGGAGGCCAGCCACTGTTGATTCTTGGAGTAGCAGAGCCGACCGTGATTATGTATACATTCATGTTCAATTTTGCTAAAAGTAGACTGGATTTGGGTTCAAAGCTCTTCCTAGCGTGGACTGGATGGTACTGCTTGGTCAATTTCAGATTCAAAAGTGATATAGTCATTTATGTTCTTTGTTTTAGTTTTTATGCCAATCTGCTGCCTATATGTTGCTTTGAAGAGGAAGCTTATTTGCCTCGTGAATTCATTGTATCCGCAGGGTATGCATCTGGACAGCCATCTTGTTGTTCCTGCTGGCTATCTTAGGAGCCTGCTCTATCATCAACAGGTTCACGCGCTTAGCAGGGGAACTCTTCGGCCTCCTTATTGCAATGCTCTTCATGCAAGAGGCTATCAAAGTAGGAGGAATCTCTCTGTTTTGTCTGTTCAACAATATTAGGAGGAATCTCTCTGTTTTCTCTGTACAACAATATTGGCTCAAATGAATTTTTGAGGACTAATGATTATGTGGTTCTTGTGTGAAGTGATGGAAATAAGATGATTTATGATATGTGTATAGGATGGCGATTAATTCAACCGGTAATGGTGCTGTTTGATTTGGCTTAACAGGGACTCATTAATGAGTTTAACATACCTGGAAGAGCAAACCCAACATCAACTGAGTTCCAATCTTCATGGAGATTTGGAAATGGCATGTTTGCTTTGGTTCTGTCTTTTGGCCTTTTGCTCACAGCATTGAGAAGCCGAAAAGCAAGGGCTTGGCAGTACGGATCAGGTAGGACTTGTGAAATTTTAGAGACTCTCCAAAATCCAAATCACAAGTGCATTTTCATCATCGACAAGTAAGAAAACTTGAAAAAAAAATCTTTTCTGTGTAGTCAACTTGTGGACTTTTGACAAACGTTGCTGAAATATTAAATTCTTCCTTTAGGAGATGCATTTTTTATTGAAAGAAGTATTTACCGAAAGCCAATAAGCTAATAATTTACATGATCCCTACTATGGTCTTTACAGTGTTGTGCTTGATGTCATGGATTTGGTCCTTGCACCGTTCCCTTTTGCAGTTTTGTAAGCCTGTGAAACCAAAAATATTAGAACAAGTCCTTGAAAGAGAACAGGCAAGTAGGGACAGTGTTGCTGAGGTGTCATAGATTTGGTGAAGCTTTCAGTTAGGAAAGAGTTGCTCTCGGTTTTTCTAACTAGACTAAGTGGTCTGTAAATTAAACACTGCCGTCTTGATGATAATTTTGTTGCTACGCATGAAATGATTTTGCAAGATTTTGACTTCTTTTTAATGCATGAAGAAAGGCTAAAATGATAACTGTATGAATTTCCTTAGACCCACCAAATTCACATTGGAAGTGGAAGAGGATCATCTGTAGGGCACATGTGATCAGCAAGGGCTATGATTTTCCTTTTACTTCAAAAATGAAAATACATCTATTTGTTAACCTTTTGACCAAGTTCTTTCATCATGTTTCATTAGTTTTTAGATTTTTTTCCATCTTATTACAGGATGTTTAAGGGGCTTCATAGCAGATTATGGTGTCCCTTTGATGGTTCTATTATGGACTGCTGTTTCTTATATACCAGCTGGCAGTATTCCAAAAGGAATCCCCCGGCGCCTCTTCAGTCCAAATCCATGGTCCCCGGGTGCATATGAGAACTGGACTGTCATAAAGGCATGATTATTTTATTTGATTAAATTTTTCTCCCATTTTTTTTATAGTCAGTTCTTCCATCGAAATTTGCTTACGCCAAAATCACTGACAGGACATGCTGAATGTGCCAGTCATTTATATCATTGGAGCATTCATTCCAGCAACGATGATTGCTGTACTCTATTATTTTGACCATAGTGTGGCGTCTCAGCTTGCTCAGCAGAAAGAGTTCAATTTAAGAAAGCCACCTTCTTTCCATTATGATTTACTTCTTTTGGGGTTTATGGTACATGATGCTCCTTGCTCTATTTTTTTTTTTTTAAAATTCCTTTGGTTATTTGCCATTTACCTAATGCCCTTTGTTTTCACCTTGCAATTTGAGACAAAGCGTGGCTTCCAGATATTTTTCAAGAACTGAATGTGATCCTTAAATTTATGTTGAATTTATGACAGGTTATATTATGTGGTTTAATTGGAATTCCCCCTTCAAATGGCGTCATTCCACAGTCTCCAATGCATACCAAAAGTTTAGCTACATTGAAGCACCAGGTAGACATATTAATTACAAATGCAGCTTTCCCATGTTCTTGTTTTATAGAGCTTCGCAGTGATAAATGTTGCCAATAAGACTTTGCTCACTACAAAATTCTGTACTTGTACTGCTTTAAGGAGAATGTGGAAACAGAATACATAATGTTTACATGTGCACTGTGAACAATGGTCCTTATATGTTATTTCATCATGATATTTGGGTGGTTGACAGTTACTCAGAAACCGGCTTGTTGCAACAGCTCGAGGTTGTATGAGAAAGCAATCAAGCTTGGGACAACTCTATGGAAGCATGCAGGAAACTTACTGGCAGGTGCAAACCCCTCTAGTTCATCAGGAACCTTCTTCTCGGGTACGTGGGATTGTGTTCTTTAATCGCTTACCCTTTCTCTCCCTTTCACTTATGACACACATCAACACATCAAATACAAAATCATTCAATTGCCTTAATCCATCAGCCTAAGCTTTTGGGAGAGGTGATTCTTGAGATGATATCATAGCCTCCATGACAAAGTGGCCGTGGGTTCAAGCCTTGTTGCCCCCATTTCCTAACAGATATGTTAAATTTCAGCACC
Organism: Nissolia schottii; assembly: GCA_003254905.1. Taxonomy (NCBI): domain Eukaryota; kingdom Viridiplantae; phylum Streptophyta; class Magnoliopsida; order Fabales; family Fabaceae; genus Nissolia; species Nissolia schottii. The sequence continues at coordinate 276,137 of QANU01013918.1, forward strand.
AGGTGTAAAAAGCCAATGAGTTCTAGCTCAACTGGCATTATTGTTCCCTGTTCGAACATCTCCAATGTAACCAAAAATAAAATAAAATGTCAACCTGTGCAATGTTCATGCTTCAAGTCTCATTCAATTGCCTCTACCAATTCAACGTGAACTTTTGAGAGAGATGTTTTAAGAACATGATTTACTCTTCAATGTTGGATGAATCAAAGTTGTTAACAATTTTCTGGCACGTGATTCCTAATTTCTGCTTTGTGGTTTGAAAGTGCCCTATTCTAGGATGGATGCAAGAGAATATTCCATCATGCCATTGTTTCTAGTGGTTAAAACAGTATGTAGCATACCATATTATCATCCAACCTTGGCTAGATTTTGTTTTGACAGGGATTAAAAGAGTTGAAAGAGTCAACTATTCAATTAGCATCAAGCATGGAGAGTGTAAGTGCTCCACTTGATGAGTCAGTATTTGATGTTGAGAAGGATATTGATGACTTGCTGCCTGTCGAGGTCAAAGAACAACGAGTGAGCAACCTGCTCCAATCTTTGCTGGTAGGAGGATGTGTAGCAGCAATGCCTTTACTGAAAATGATTCCGACTTCGGTACTCTGGGGCTATTTTGCTTTCATGGCCATTGAAAACTTACCTGGCAACCAGTTCTGGGAACGGATTTTACTGATTTTCACTGCTCCAACCAAAAGATACAAGTACTGCCTTAAACACCATTTCCTTGTCTCTCTATCCAGAAAACTCAACGAGTTGCATTCACTGACTTGCTGCTGCTATTTTTTCTCTGTTGTTTGTTCTTTTGAAATAATTAAGAGTTCTGGAGGAGTGCCATGCAACTTATGTTGAAACCGTACCATTCAAGACGATCGCAGTATTTACCCTATTCCAGACTGCCTACTTGATTGTTTGTTTTGGTATCACATGGATTCCAAGTGCTGGGGTTCTATTCCCACTGATGATCATGCTTCTGGTTCCTGTAAGACAATACATTCTGCCCAAGTTTTTCAAACGAGCGCACCTCCAAGATTTAGATGCTGCAGAATATGAAGAAGTACCTGCTATACCATTTGACCTAGCTACTGTAAGTCTTCAATATTAGAGCCAACTTTACCTATTTATTTGGAGGCACTGTTAATACCTCTCTCAAGGAATTTCATGAAACATAAATTATTCTAATATCAATAGTTGCAAGTAGTTCTTTAATGATTTAGATTGCTTAGGAACATGTTAAGATAAAAGATAAGCCCTTAACATAGAAAGTTTATTCTAGGCGGACCGAAAGGATAAGGAAGTTGCCTAGTTAGTTTATCCTTTTTATCTTTATTAGTTTATTTTTAATTGTTAGCATTTATTTAGTTATTATCTTAATGGCATTTAGGAGTTAAATTAGAAATAAAAACTATTATAAATAGGAGTATCCTCCTTAGGTTAGGGTTTAGATTTATTATTGAGTTGTTAAGGGAACTAGCTCTCGAAGAGGAATCCGCCTCTTGATTTTTATTCAATAATATCCTATGTTACTTATCCAATCCTTATTATTTGTTCTTGACTGTTGGGTCCCAAAAACGACTTAAGAGAACATGAGTATAAAGGTTTTTTTTGGTCCTTGCTTTTGGCAATCCACGACTTACTTAGGCTTCGGACTTCAATGCTTGCTTTGTTTATGCAGGACTTGGGAAGGACAGCTTCCTTTGCAGATGATGGAGAGATTTTGGATGGAATGATTTCCAGAAGCCGGGGTGAGGTTAGGCATGTTTTCAGTCCAAAGGTGAGGAGCTCCACCGCAACACCACCCAAAGAGTTCAAAAGTCTTCAAAAAAGTTCAAGCTTCCCAGATAAAGTACACAGGCCTAGGGTAAGCCAACTCAGAGGAAATCATAGCCCTCAAGGTGTTGGTGGAAGAGGGCCACTTAGTCCTGGAGCATCAAAGCCATCCAATTTGAGGAAGGGCGGTTGAAAACTATATCATATACGTACATATTCTTTTATTGGTACTTAAGAGTTATGCCTATAATTACATGGTGGCAAGCTCCTTGCCCATTTTAACTTCTCATTCTTAGCAAAGGTAATTGCTACAATGCTTAGATCATTTAGTGCAGAAAGTTGTGCCAATCATTCTCTCTCGTCTTTCCTTTTCCTAGTTGCAACTTGCAATACAAGAATAGTTAGCAACTAGCATTATGATTTGTTAGTGAAGCAGCTTTGGTGGCATTGACTTATTGCTGCCTTATCAAACTCTTGGACAAATATCAGCATAAAGCTCTGAAAATAACCATTTATGTAAAATACTAAAGAGCAAAGAGCCAAAGACATTGATTATAACAACAAACTAGACCCTCATCAACTTGGCACAAATTGGAGAGAGTAATGCAATAGATAAAGATGATTTTTCCTATGCAATTGTTCCTTGTTTAAATATGGATAACTTCATACCTGCGGATCTTATAAATATATTATTCTAGACATAATGTATTAGCAATTGGTTGTAGCGTAGTAAATCCTAACTAATATCATCCTATAAGTTGTGAAATCATTTTATGCCTTTAGGATTTTCAATACTAATTATCTACCATTGGCACTTGCAGCACCTCAATTTATTCTATATCTTAAAGATTTATTCATTTTATTTTTTAACGAAAATATATTCTTCAGACCAACGCCGGTCAAGAAAATATTATCAAAATCTTTTACAAAAACCATAATAATGCAATAAAGTGAAATTATGTGACTAGTTTATCTAAGAGTCAATAATCATGCACAACTAAATTCTATCCATTTCTTGGTTCCTCCCCGTCCAACCTTTTTTTTTTTTTAAAAAAATTTCTGCCAGGTATGCTGAACCCTTCATTTTTGACGGAGCGAGTGGTTGAGGCATCTCTTTATATTGCTAGGTCTCGCTCTATAATTATAGCATAAAACATTCTCTCGATAAAACGTAAGTATCAACTGCTTGTCACAAATCAATTCTTTCACAGGTTTATTAATTATACACTTCCAAGACAAGCCAAAAAAAACCCGCAAGAAGGCATGGTTCAAGAACTGTCATCTGCCAATTCTTGTGTTGACACTGAATTATTTAGTAGAAACTAGAGTAATTTTAAAGAAAGTTTCGCACTCTTGACATGAATAGCAGTAACAGAAAATGGCATCCTGCTATTTTCTACAATTTTATCATTTCAATGATATATCATAACTAACCATCACAAACACCTTTGATGGCTTGGTCTACATGCATGATCTGCCAGACCTTACATCGATGAACAAACTAAATCATTATGAATATAGACTACAAAGCTTTAGGATTACTGCTAAATTTTCCACCAGACATTTGCTCTGACTCATACAGAATGTGGTTGATAAGCCCCCTTGCAGCACTGCAAAACCAGGGAAAGATAAGTATCATTTTATGCTCAGAATAACTGGTTGTATGTGTAAGTAAAAATAAATAAAAAGCTCCACATGCACACATGTTTCTGTGCATGGAGACATCAGGCATGTATCATCTGTTGGAGAGGAACCAAAGAAAAATACCAGGAATCTACAAAACAAGCACAATATGAATGCAATATACTAAAGCACATGCTTACTCGTCCTTTAACTTCTGAATCTTCTCAGGGTCTGTCTCATGCATGTTTTTCTTAAACTGTTGTCTCACCATCTCAACAAGAAGCGGTGTGTTATATTGCTGAAATAGCATGCAGGCATACAATGTAATCAGTTTCTTACATCTTAGTTTTATAACCCACAGAGAAGACATCTAGTATAACAAGTACAGTGCTTCAGAAGAGTAAGTGCACTACTAGCTGTGGAAGGACAGTAACCCCTAATGAAGAATACCAAGACCATAGACGAAGAGTGTATCAAGCATATAGAAGTGCAGTTGCTTAAGTATAGAGTAATGTTATATCCTCCCAATGGATTTAGCTCTTCTAAATTGCAGGGTGCACTTTAGAGGGTAAATTGACCAATCTCAATAGTTGATGAGAAAATCAATGCCTTAGAACTTCATAAGATACACATACCAGAATAACATATCATACATATGTGATAATGTGTCCATGAGTTTTTTCATCAGTGATTGAGATTGTGAATTTTACTCTCTAAAGTGCCACCACACATTAGAGGAGCCAAATTTCCTCCTGTCATCATCCTATATCTTAAAGCATAAATTATTAAATGAAAATGCTAAAACATTTAATATATTGAGAACCCAAATAACATTTAGTACTTTATGCTTCAAATAACTAGGAAGATTATTAGACTGATTCAATGGGAGGTCTTCCACTCTTCCTGCATGTTATATCTTAACATCTAAACTTGAGAATTTATACATCAAAAACATTATAGAAAACAATCACATTAATCACAAACTTGAGACACACACCACTGCAAAACTTTCTCTGCAATAAAATTCACCAGGGCAAGCAAGAAGCACATCATTTCAGTTTTCAAATGGGAACTTGTCACACATACTCAAATTAGATTCAGCTCAGAAAGAGAGAAAACGACGTACCCGTTGGCCAATATATTTAGCTCTTCGCAGGCACTCACGATAAAGCTAAAAAAAAAAAAAAAAAAAAAAAAA